>CM060954.1:121336393-121621712 GCA_030765055.1 Mantis religiosa | reverse complement strand
GGATGATAGATGTGTCAGGGGAACTGTCACTTGTGATGAAAATGGGTATATTGCTGAAACCTTGATGCCTCGAAACAGTCGCTTTGATCCCCGCCAACCTGCCAAAGTCATCGTTACACAAGTAAATCAGTTCGATCTCAAAGTAATGTTGTGTGTCTGGTGAAATTTTGAAGGTGTGATTCGCTGAGAGTTTGTTCCAAACGGGCGGTCGATTGATACTGTTCTTTATTCTCAACAACTGGAACGAGTTCATGAAATTTTGAGACGGAAAACCCCAACATTAGTTAACCGAAATTGAGTTCTATTGCAACAGGACAGTGCAACACCCCATGCTGAACGAACTACCATGGAAAAAATTCAGGAATTAGGAGTATACGAACTGCTACCTCACCGCATGCAGCTCTGATCTTGCAACATCAGATTCTCATCTTTTTCGACCCATGGCCCATTTTCTACATGGGAGAAATTTTGACAGTGCAAGTGGGTGTCACCGAATTCTTTGCATCAAAAACGCAAGACTAGTACCATCGTGGCATAATAGACCTCGCTAAACGTGGCTCAAGACCATAGAATCTAATGGTCTATACTTAGAAAATTAGTTAACTGCTTGTCAGAAAACATTTGAAGTACTGTCCTCCACAAGAGAGATGGTCTCCGAGGGTTGAGACGCATGGGGGTTGGCGAAGGTTCCTACACCCTCCCTGGACAGGTTTATGACACCCCATGTCAGTACTGTCACCTAATTATCGCAAGGCACGGCTAGGTAGCAGCTGGGTGGGGGACAGGAGGCATTCAGGCCACCCCTACCCATTTATCTCGTGTCACTAACTGAGGGGATGGATAGGTCAGTTGGTGTTATATAAGCGACGCGCCGGGCTGGACGAGGCAGTTCAGTTCTTGGCGAACAGCCGTGAAGAGCGCCGTGCTAGCGAACGGACTGCGTACGTGTATAAGAGGGGTTGTACGTAATTGTGAGTGTGGAGTGGACCTGTGACAGACGAACTGGTGGATTGTAATTGTGTGAACTGGTGGATTGTAATTGTGTGCGCTACGTAATTTTATGTAACGGGCAAGTGTTCCAACTGTAATTCGGTGGAAATAAAGAACATTTTGAGTTTGTACAATTGGAATTATAATTTCACAAACCCACAAAGTCACAGTACAGTTACAGACCATTCAAAACATTCTGACGTCTTATACCTTTGTGAAATAATCTTCCTGGTTTTAGTGTACAGAGTGAATAGGGTGCATGTTTTTAAGGGTCTGCTCCTTGTGTAGCAAGTGTTTTCTGCCACACACATTCGCTGTCCTTGTCCCACTGTGTAAGGCAGCACATACCTTCCAGGAACGTTCTTTGCGTTGCTGGACTGTAACTGTTTTTCTTAATAAAAAAAAAAACGACATTACTTATGAGACAGTATCTGTATCTACGAATGAGAATTAGAGAAAATTTATTACTCAATCAATTTTGCTCGTGATTTCATAAGTATTCTCTCCAAAATGCAAAATTTGCTAAGCAGGTGTGCAAATTTGTCAAGCATTTGAATACGCCAACCAGATATCGGTTACTATTTATTCATAACTAATGTGCAGAAGACTTTTTGCTATTAAGTTTACAAATGAACTCCCTTGAACTCTCCTGCTTTTGATAGTCCTAGCCACACACATTGGTTTGTGGTTGTACCGCGTCGTAAACATCCCATGTTTCCATTTAGGGCACGAAGCGCATTTTATACATGCTTAGCGCCTGTTAGATTAGGTTCATAATTTTGGAGAGTTGACACTCTAATATCAGTGCTTCCTATATACCTGCTTGATGGTAACAAGTTATTTTCATATTTCGACTGTTGTTTTAAATCTCAGATTCAGAACTTGACGAGTATTTATTTGATTTCAGTACAACAAAAACTAACAGTGTAGTTTGTATGAAAGTTAAGATGCTTAAAAGTTACGGAAGAGTGTAAGGTTGTTCTCTATAATATAGGTAAAGGATATTGTTTACCATAATATCATGTTTCACAGTAGCTCGACGAAATATTTTGTAAACTCAAACTTCATTTCAGAGCTGAAGAGAAGAAAGCAGTTATCTAGTGACAGAAAACTTGTTCTCTAATGATCACTTTAATAACTATGCATTTAAACAGTTAATAATACCATAATATGCTCCTAAATATGTCCACATAAAATTATTAAACCATATTGTTCTAAAATAAAAATTAAACAAATTTTTGTGCCCTAAATTTCTAATGGAGGGAACATTTTCGGAATTGAATTTAAAAAAATATTAGCCGTAGAATACTTTGAAACGCTTTAGTTTTATGATTTACATTATTTTAACCTTAAGAGATGCTAAGCAATAATATTTAAGATGTGTTTATTATTATGTGTACATATAAGAACCACATTTAAAATCAATTACGAGAGCTTTCATAGCATGCTTCCTCTCAAAACCAACAAGAAATCAATAACAGGCAACTCCTGTTTAAATTGTTGAAAATGTAGTAATAAATACATAAACAAGTGAGCATGCTTTCTTATAGTAGAGAAAAAATATGTATTACAATTCTGTCTCTATTTAAGGCAGATCCCGTAGCTGGCCTGCCGTGCTAGGGGTCCCGGGTTCGATTACCGGCGGTGGGGTTGGGGATTTTTCTCCGATCAAGATAATTCCTCATCTTCCCCAGAGTCTGGAAGTATGAATGAGAGTACGAACGTGTACGTGATCTAATGATTAAAACCCAACGAATACGAGTTAGCACCATCGATATGTTCCAAAGGAGAACAGCCGCCGATATGACCATTGGCGTTAAAGGCAGGTTAGCAAATAGAAAAGAATAAAATTGAATTGAATAGAATGAATAGAAATGAATTATTAAAACAAAGAACAATGTGAGACACCACCGCGTGATTGGTCGCTACGGAGGCAAAGTATTGGCAGTGAAACTTCTACACATCCTACGTATTAAACTAATAGTATTCCGTCGTGGTGTGAGTTGTGGCCGTCAAATCAAAGCTCACAACCTAAATGGACTGTATGAAGAAGAATTAGTGAATTGCCAGAAGAATGAATACTTGAAGCTTGTCGTGAGGTGTTCAATTTACTGTTCTCAAAGCTACTACACTTTCACACTTATACATTTATCACTTATCTATATCACATATGAACTATGTTGACTAAGCTTATTTCTAAATTCAACACTGAAACAAATTACAATGAAACAATTGCAGCTGCCATAAACATGCTTCTGGATGCTCCTCACTACTACTCTCAACTGTTTTTTCCTAAACAGGTCCACCAACTACTTTATACACAATGTGACCAACTGTCACTGAACAAATAGGTATAGGATTCTCCAGCCATTATCGTTTATTTTATATTATATTTGCAATTATTTACATTACACATTTTTCTATCTTAAATGAATAAAACATTTGATAGAAACGGGTTAACAACGAAATATAACCTCCCAGAGGCCTACTGCGGTAGGTACGGGAATTGGCGATCCAGGGTTCTGGAGCCAAATCTCTCGATTGGGTGCCTCTGAGTGTCGAGAGGGCTAATGTCAAAGGCCCAAACAAGGTCCACATCCACGTTTGACCCTATTTTGAGGTAAATTAAGTAAATTAAACTAAATTCAAAGTAAAGTCAAAGCAAAGCCAGAACGGAGCCAGTGTGGAGCCAGAGCCAAGCCAGAACGGGACCGGAGTGGTGATCGGAGCCAAGCCACATCGAAGCCAGAGCCGAGCCAAAGTTAAGTTAGTGTATGGAGTTAGTATGAGGCCAGAGCAAAGTCAGAACGAAGCCAGAGCAGGGCCGGAACTTAACCAGAGCGAAGCCAGAGCCAAGTCAGAGTTAGGTTAAAGAATGAAGTTAGAGTGAGGCCAGAGCGAAGCCAGAGCGGGACCGAAGATAGGCCGGAGCCTAGTCAGAGCGAAGCCAGGGCCAAGTTAGAGTGAATACAGAGTGAAATTTTAGTGAGGTTTGAGTGAATCCGGAGCGAAACCAGAGTGAAGCTAGAGTGGAGCCAGAGCCAAGTCAGAGCCAAGTCAGAGTTAGGTTAAAGAATTAAGTTAGAGTGAGGCCAGAGCGAAGCCAGAGCGGGACCGAAGATAGGCCGGAGCCTAGTCAGAGCGAAGCCAGGGCCAAGTTAGAGTGAATACAGAGTGAAATTTTAGTGAGGTTTGAGTGAATCCGGAGCGAAACCAGAGTGAAGCTAGAGTGGAGCCAGAGCCAAGTCAGAGCCAAGTCAGAGTTAGGTTAAAGAATGAAGTTAGAGTGAGGCCAGAGCGAAGCCAGAGCGGGACCGAAGATAGGCCGGAGCCTAGTCAGAGCGAAGCCAGGGCCAAGTTAGAGTGAATACAGAGTGAAATTTTAGTGAGGTTTGAGTGAATCCGGAGCGAAACCAGAGTGAAGCTAGAGTGGAGCCAGAGCCAAGTCAGAGCCAAGTCAGAGTTAGGTTAAAGAATGAAGTTAGAGTGAGGCCAGAGCGAAGCCAGAGCGGGACCGAAGATAGGCCGGAGCCTAGTCAGAGCGAAGCCAGGGCCAAGTTAGAGTGAATACAGAGTGAAATTTTAGTGAGGTTTGAGTGAATCCGGAGCGAAACCAGAGTGAAGCTAGAGTGGAGCCAGAGCCAAGTCAGAGCCAAGTCAGAGTTAGGTTAAAGAATGAAGTTAGAGTGAGGCCAGAGCGAAGCCAGAGCGGGACCGAAGATAGGCCGGAGCCTAGTCAGAGCGAAGCCAGGGCCAAGTTAGAGTGAATACAGAGTGAAATTTTAGTGAGGTTTGAGTGAATCCGGAGCGAAACCAGAGTGAAGCTAGAGTGGAGCCAGAGCCAAGTCAGAGCCAAGTCAGAGTTAGGTTAAAGAATGAAGTTAGAGTGAGGCCAGAGCGAAGCCAGAGCGGGACCGAAGATAGGCCGGAGCCTAGTCAGAGCGAAGCCAGGGCCAAGTTAGAGTGAATACAGAGTGAAATTTTAGTGAGGTTTGAGTGAATCCGGAGCGAAACCAGAGTGAAGCTAGAGTGGAGCCAGAGCCAAGTCAGAGCCAAGTCAGAGTTAAGTTAGAGAATGAAGTTAGAGTGAGGCCAGAGCGAAGCCAGAGCGGGACCGAAGATAGGCCGGAGCCTAGTCAGAGCCAAGCCAGGGCCAAGTTAGAGTGAATACAGAGTGAAATTTTAGTGAGGTTTGAGTGAATCCGGAGCGAAACCAGAGTGAAGCTAGAGTGGAGCCAGAGCCAAGTCAGAGCCAAGTCAGAGTTAGGTTAAAGAATGAAGTTAGAGTGAGGCCAGGGCCAAGTTAGAGTGAATACAGAGTGAAATTTTAGTGAGGTTTGAGTGAATCCGGAGCGAAACCAGAGTGAAGCTAGAGTGGAGCCAGAGCCAAGTCAGAGCCAAGTCAGAGTTAGGTTAAAGAATGAAGTTAGAGTGAGGCCAGAGCGAAGCCAGAGCGGGACCGAGGGTAGGCCGGAGCCTAGTCAAAGCGAAGCCAGAGCCAATTTAGAGTGAATACAGACTGAAGTTTGAGTGAGGCTTGAATGAAGCCAGATTGAAATCAGAGTGAAGCTAGAGTGGAGCCAGTACCAAGCCAGAGCGGGACCGGAGTGGTGACCGGGTCCTAGCCAAAGCGAAGGCAGAGCGAAGCCAGAGGAAGCCAGAGTTAATGTAGAGAATGAAGTTAAATGAGGCCAGAGTGAGGTCTGAGCGAAGCCAGAGCGGGATTGAAGGTGTGCCGGAACCTAGCTAGAGCAAAGCCAGAGCCAAATGAGAGTGATTTCAGAGTGGAGTTAGGGTGAGGTTAGGGTGAAGCCGTAGAGAAGCCAAGCGGAAGTAGAGCGGAACCTGAATAAAGCCAAAACAAAGCCAAAGTGGAGCCAGAGCAGAACTAGAACAGAAAAAGAGTCAAGTCAGAGTAAAGCCAAAGCAAAGCCAATGCGGAGCTAGAGCAAAGCTAATGCAAAGCTAAAGCTAAATTAAAAATAACTTTAGTCAAAGGAAAGATAGGAAAGTGAAATACTGTTTTTGAAAGGGCGCTGATGACCATTGAATTGAGCGCCCTTAAATACAAATTATCAACGAACTCTACTACAGCCAATGTAGGATGTGGTCGTTGAGGAATATGAGTGGGAATGGTAGAATTAAATTTGATAGTTGTGCAAATGTTAATGTGATAAACGCTGTAAAGTAAATACCTATATTTATCGTGACATTGTATTAGTGTTACTTCTCATATTTTTCAGTGTTTGGTTTTTTTTTTCCTTCACAGAAACAAAATTAGACAATAGAATTAGTAATTACTGAAAATCATTTATTTTAAAAAGGAATACCTTAATGTAAAACCCAGCGGGATGGCTCGAATGGTTTCTCTGTAGCCCGCATTGGACCAGATTCTCTTCCCGTGGCTCTCCTACCAGACCTATGGGTGTCTTTTTTTTTCCCACATTTTTCCCGGGTTGCTAGGTGAATGCTGGGTAGGTTAATTACATTCTCCGAATTTCCTGTCCCTCCATTTCATCTCCATTATCATTTCACATCTTTCATCTGATGGTCTCTTGGCAGAAGTGTTGGCCCTGCAAGGCAAGATGATATACTCCTGGCAAAATCCTCCTCCGCAAGAATGGTCTACGGTCTGATGTGCCGTTTCAGGACCACGGGTGTACTGGCCTGCCGGGAAGTTTCCAACTGGTCAATAGAAGGGACCCTGCCCTCTGCACCATCGTGTCCCCTAGGGTCGGCCCTCTGTCTCCTGTCGCCTCATCCTTCCTCTCGAAATGTCCCACTTAGGACATAGACATAATAAATCAATATAAAATATTAGTAGCTGGCATGCTTAATTTGTAAGTGTACTCCCTCAGACTAGGCAGATGTTCACCATTTCTTCCAAAAGCGTTTTTCGGTCTTTGCTTCAGACCATCTTCAGGGCGAGCTGCTCCAATTACTCCAAATTAAGCATGCCAGCTACTCATTATTTATATAAAACATATCTCACTTTTAACAACTTGACAAGTCTTCTTTAAAATTTATAATAAATCAAAGCTGGTCGACATACAAAATGTGAGTACCTGAAACATCTAATATTTTAATAGAATTTTATTTTTAAGGGAAAGATAGCGGAATTTCATCCATTTAAGTGCAATTTTATGTGAGCAAATGTACGACTATATGCTTAAAGTATTCTTCTTGCATCCTTGTAAAACATGGTATAATTATATGGTATCATTTTAATTATCTATTACTATATGATATATAACTATATATATATATCAATAATTTAATATATATGCACACATGACTTAAGCATTCTTTCTACAAATGTTGGATTCAGGCCTTAAAACGTATATTTTTGGTGAACCTTCAAATCGAATTTTGGATGTGTGCAGTACTTCATACAAGTAAAGTAAACCTAAGGGAAATAAAAAAAGAACACATGTGTTATTCAGATGGCTTTTTCTATCCATTATCATAAATATACTTTTATACAGGCCTCTAGAAATGATTCTTCTTCTTTATTTTTCTCTCTTTGTAAATATATTAAATGCAAGGCATTTTAATAAAAGCCAATTAGTTATTTTAGTAAAAAGCCTTTTTAAAACAAGAATGTCGCATATACAGCTTACTTGAGTTCAGAGATTCTCTTTAACAAATTATTTAATTTAAATTACTAACTTTGCTGTTTACTGCCATTTTTATTCCTGAATTCTGCTGCTCAGATACAGAAACAAACACACTTTTTTATATAAAAAGTGTCATTTTTATTCAAAAATCCTCAAAACCTAATTTTTGAGTGTAAAAGAAAGTCATTTATTTCTTACCTATAAAATATTTGTTGGAGAAATTAAAAAGAACACGAGAGAATGAAATAAAAGTCGTATGTTATCCAAATGCAATGACATAAGCCACGGAAACTCAACACCATTGTGGAGCATGCACTTAAAATGGTTCAGAGAGAAGTAAATTGGTTGGCAGGGGTTCCTGACCTTTCTGGGAGTATCGCTAGAGCCACGTATAAACGAGAAAATTGCGCCGACAATGAAGGAGTCTATGACCCTGATCTTCCAGTAGCCTCGACTCATAATTTTAATTCATATACGTACATCATGTTAACTGTCTTGTTATTTCGTAGCGTACACTGCATGAGGCAAAGTCAAAACTATGCGTCAGCCTCGGCTTCCAACTCTTTGATTTATTAGGCTTTTTAACCTCAACAGTTCATAAAGCATTCGCAGACCACCAGAGAAGCGTGTACTGCCCCAGTTTACTATACACTAGTTCGAACCCAGTTTCAGTCTAATAAATCATGATATTTTCATCTGTATAGGAGTGTCAATGTTTTGTGAACTGAAACAATACTGAACGCCTTGCCACGAATACCAGGAAAATGTATTGGTCATGTGCCTATGTGTTATTAGTAGCTACAGTGCGATCAATATAAACCTGAACCAATAACAGGACACACGTGCAACTTTGGGAGAATATAATACACAATTGGAAGATTACATTACACTATTTATATTTCAGACAAAATGTTGAAAGTGTCCTCCACCAGCATCTATATATGTTTGCACTCATCTCACCATATTCTCTGAAGTTTTACGGAGAGTATCCTCGCCAATGTTACTTATTTCGGTTCGAATGGATTCCCTGAGAACATCAATTGTATGTAGTCTATTCTTGTACACTCTGTTTTGTATATACCCTCACAAGAAAATATCCGGTGAGGTTAGGTCCGGGGATCTGGGGAGCCATAGACCTTTTGAGATTATTCGAGCATCAAGGAAGCTGGTTACAAGTTCCATGGTGTCATTAAATGTATGGTACGCTGCTCCATCTTGCTGGAAATAACCTTCTCTCAATTCGATATCATCCAGCTGCTCCACAAATGTCTTGAAGATACCCATATAAACTTCAGTGTCTACAGCCCTTTCAAAGAAAATGGGACCAAAGATCCTGGAAGCTGATACCGCGCACCGTACTCCAACCTTTTCAGCATGCAGTGGCGTTTTGTGGATCACTTGGGGGTTTACAACAGCCCACTATCTGGTGTTTTATGTGTTTATGTAGCCTGACAGAGGAAATCATGCCTCATCTGTAAATCACGTTATGGAGAGAATGTCTGGACGTGGAATAAGAGCACCCTGAAACCATCGACAGTAACTAATTCGTTTATCACAATCTGATTTTGCACCAGATGCACTCTGTAAGGTCGTAAGCCCGATTTCTTCACAGCTCTTTGACTTGTTCCATATGAATACCCTGATTCCTGACTCAATCTACGCAACGATTTGTTTACAGAATTCAATAGCCTTCTGCGAACATCTGTTACACTCTCTGCATTCAATGACGGTCTATGTTTTTCACTCTCACTAAATAGTATACCAGTTGTCTCCAACTTTCTTAAGAGCGATAAAATTGTACATTAAATTCCCTTCGAAGTTCCTGTTGTGTTGTTACTAAGGAATTTGTCTTCCAATATGTTTTCAAATTGTAAACACGCTCTCATAGTGAGTACTGCATGTTACTGTTATGACTGCATATTTAAGACTGTCAACAATTGTCAGGATTGTCCATTCTCCCAGAGCCACTGAGATCATTAAAATAAATTTCTACATTCTATGAGCTTTCAAAGGGAAATTGAAACGTATTGAAATGGTTCAGGTTTATATGGATCGCGCTATAGTGTACTGACTTCTTGTTGAAACAGGAATACACGATTAGTCAGTACTTGAAAGTTTCTGCATTTTGGCAGAACGACCTCTGCTACAATTCATGTCGAAATACATCCTTGGTAGATGCGGAACTAGGGTACATAGTAGAACCTCGTTTACCCGTATCAACTGGGACTAGGCAGATCCGACTTAACGAAAATATGGGTTATCCTGAGAAAAAAAGACATGCATAACATCACTGAAATATGTTTAACGGAGTTCAGAAATTACTATCGACACACTTTCACCTAAAAACACATACACTATATGATTGTAATAGCTATGTATTTGCACTGTACACAATATAGCTACAGTCTAGTCGACAGTAAAATAAGAGAGAGAGAGAGAGAGAGAGAGAGAGAGAGAGAGAGAGGTTCTGATGTCTCAGTTTAGTGTATCGCTTACGAGCAGCGCGATCTCGCATCCCCTCTAGCATTAGAAGTTCATTTAGCAGTGTTTCGGCTTGACTCTCGAAATAAAGCATCAATCTCTGTGTTTGCTACTACTTTTACCTGGAAATAACCACAGTTGGTTTATCGGCACTGAATACTCTTCATTTTCATTTTCAGTAACACTGCAATAATGCCTTCCTCTGTAATTGTTTTATAACCTCCATCACTGTGAATGCCTTCTTCATCAACACCGGAACAGACATACATATTTTTAAACATCTCTATAAAATCTTCTTCCACACATATTTTTCCTCTTCTTCAATCTTGTTTTCTGGCAAGTCACACACACCAGGCCACAACCTTTTCCATGACTTTAAGTTTCTCTTCCAACCTGGGCCCAAGCAGGTGGGGTGATGAATTCGCCTGCTTGCAAGAAAATACGAGCTATGTACCTACTGAGAATAGCAATTTATCGTCTACAAAATAAATCTTCTTTAATTACTACGCCAAACAACATTTGTTTTTTTCCAAATCGGTCCGCTTATCCGGACGTCCGAGTTAAAGTGATCCGGGTAAACGAGGTTTTACTGTATAAAGTATTTCTTTTCTAATTTCTCTCGATACTGATATCTCACTGGACACACATACTTTGAGATACCTGAATAGAACTTTTTTATCTTTTCTTTCTTTTTTTTTAATTCAGCTTTTCCATAGATATCACACAAAGGTTCTCAAGGAAATTTCTTCAACATAAAATACCCTTTACACGCAAACTTTCTCAAATATTTTATTTCCTCAAACCACTAACAATTTGTATTAAAATACAATATCTGTAACATATTTTCATGACAGTGAAAATTATTTCTCTCTGGGAACACCTCTGAGTCCTCTATATTCCGGATCACTTTTGCGTAAGTGGTAAACTATTAAGAGACAGACTAATTCTAAATTTCTGTTTAAAATGTAGACCTTGTTAAGGCATACAAACATTTTTGTGGACTGAAACATATTTGAGAAATTGGTTTGAATTTTCACAATGCATAATTTTCTCAAACATAAGTCATTATCTGTGCTCTATGCACTGGTAATTCAGTGGCGTTCAGCTGTTGATTATAGCGAAGTAGATAGAGTATTATTGCTTTTAAGAATAAAAGAAAAAGTCATGTGATAGCACAAGCCAATTATTTTTATTTATTTTGCTCACGAAAACCCATGCATAGGGTCATGTAAAGCTTGTGTAAACCACTGTGGCACTCCATATGCGTAAGAGATGTGATGAGTTTATATTTATTTATTTACTTATTTATACATGTATTTATTTATGTAACCTCCTCCAACTTCAATCACGTCAGACTATGTAGAAATAGGTGAGATGATGCTCAAATGAGCAGGTCCCCAAGATACGAACTCGGGACCTCCAGAATGTGAGACGAACAGGCTGCCCTGATATCACAAAGGCGGTAGATAGGTGAGGAAGCAAGACAAGAAGTGTCATGAGAACTTGGATGCACTCACGTGTGCAATGTACTGTACTTAACCACTCTCAGAACAGGTGGAAGACTGGCCTCCACTTCTCTTCTTATCGTTTTTCCACATCTTTGCTTCAAGAGTGGAGAATGACATGACGTTTTACACAAACTTGTAATTTTTGGTTGGAATACAGCACTTTATTATGTACCCCATAGACGATACAAAAGCAGTATATTAATCTTGTAATAATTCCTAAGTAATGCATAAAGCTTCAAGTAGTCAACAAGTATATATAACAAGAGGCTATGTAATATAAATATTGACTGCAAAAGCATTACAATAAATTTAATGCATACTGCAGTTCCGTGTAGAGTTATGTCTAATGGTGTGAATAATGCTTTAAATATTGCAAAATCAAGTACCTTAATGATCTAATAGAAAGTTGGGAATGTAACTACACATACTAACGATTTTAACAAGTAATTCTGGACTTTTATGATGGATGTTTACATATTTACATAGGCATAACTCGCTACAGCGAGAAAAAATTTTCCGTCTTTGCTTTATATCCAGAAATTCTCAATAACTCGCCACTCGCGGCACAATACCAGTATCAATTAATAATTAAGCTACTAAGCTTCATTAATATATACCTACTGTAGATTTTCATATATGCATTTGCACATATTTCTCAACACGTTTGATAGGATTTCTTGTAATATTTGTGTCGATAGCTACTGTCATCATAATGATTATTCATTCCGTTCGGCATCTTCAAGCGGTTTCAACAAGTCAGTAACACAGAGAGTTGGCATTCCACGATGATGTGTTCAGTCAAGATCGATTCCTGATAGACGGTACGCGCAGGAAACAATTGATTTGGCAGCACGAAAATCTTCAATGGGCGGGGAAGTCCACTTGCTGGTCATTTCCTGTGTAGGTTAATGATAGGGAAGGATTGCAGTGAATTCTCAATGATACATCCAGTTTTACCTGACGAATTCCAACGCGTACGTTTATGTCTCAACATCCGTACTGTCTACGACAAGCGGAACTACGAGGATTGCTTCGTTGATCACTGACAGAACCTTTTAGTGATAAATATGACCTGACCGTAACTACTTATATATTCATTTATAAACATTCGGAGTTCTAAATGGCTTAAAGGTGCTTGAAATCAAGAAACAGGTAATCTCACAATTTTCCGAATTTCATTAATTCAGCTGAGCTTCTAAGTGAAATTTGCCATCCAATAAGCAATCACTCACCAAATTTGTACTTTCTTTACTTCTTTCTCATAGAAAATATGATCCAACACTTGAAAAAAAAATCGATCAGGTAATTTCACTAAAGGGCGCGTTTAGAGGCTCTCATAGTAAAAAGGGAGCAGCTTTAGAAAAATATGCGTACCTCTAAATGTGAGCGTTTCAAGACGTCCCGAGTTGGAATTCCGGTTAGGGTGAGTTACGTGGATAAGGTTTCTTCCGGGGGTTTCCCTTATCCTGAAAGACGAATGTCAGGTAACTGTAAGCTCGAGCTCATTTGAGCATCATTTCATCCATTTCATGCATTGTCCGATATGGCTTAACGTTAGAGGACATATATTACAAAAAACAAAACAAAAAAAGGAAAAGGAGGTGTGAACTTGTCTATTTGTCTATTTTTGTCGGCAGGTCTATCTACTATCCGTGAACAGTGTAAGTCATAAACGAAATCTATGTTAAATAGTAAACTTGTATTTAGGTTCAGCATCATCCAGTAATTTCAGAAGACAATTTTCAAAAGAAGTCTCTAATGAAAAACTTCCATTTAAATTGACTTTTTAAAAATTATTTTCCTAAAAAAAGCACTAAACTTCTTTTTATTAAATTGCAATATTTTTCTAATATAAAATAATAATAATAATAATAATAATAATAATAATAATAATAATAATAATAATAATAATAATAATAATAATAATAATAATAATAATAATAATAATAATAATAATAATAATAATAATAATAATAATAATAATAATAATAATAATAATAATAATAATAATAATAATAATAATAATAATAATAATAATAATAATAATAATAATAATAATAATAATAATAATAATAATAATAATAATAATAATAATAATAATAATAATAATAATAATAATAATAATAATAATAATAATAATAATAATAATAATAATAATAATAATAATAATAATAATAATAATAATAATAATAATAATAATAATAATAATAATAATAATAATAATAATAATAATAATAATAATAATAATAATAATAATAATAATAATAATAATAATAATAATAATAATAATAATAATAATAATAATAATAATAATAATAATAATAATAATAATAATAATAATAATAATAATAATAATAATAATAATAATAATAATAATAATAATAATAATAATAATAATAATAATAATAATAATAATAATAATAATAATAATAATAATAATAATAATAATAATAATAATAATAATAATAATAATAATAATAATAATAATAATAATAATAATAATAATAATAATAATAATAATAATAATAATAATAATAATAATAATAATAATAATAATAATAATAATAATAATAATAATAATAATAATAATAATAATAATAATAATAATAATAATAATAATAATAATAATAATAATAATAATAATAATAATAATAATAATAATAATAATAATAATAATAATAATAATAATAATAATCTCTACTGATTATGCTGGTGCAGATACGATGATCGGTTCAAATTAATTTCATAAATGGTCTTTTTTGTAGTAAAATTTACATGTTTAAGCCTTCTCTGGATGTGTTTTCTGGCCATATGATTGACTCACTACGGCCAATAATCGAAAAACTTGTTAATCTTTGGGAGTTTTATTCGAAAATATAGTATCGGCACAAGTGATTAGCTTCATAGGAATACGAGAAAGAGTTCATTGGGTCATTTTATGATTGTCATAAATGTGGTAGCGTTATGGACTTCAATTTTAAAACATTAAATACCTGACACTTTTGGCACCTGACTCATTTATATTTGGCTGACTAAAAGTTTCATGGTCTCTTTGGATTTATTTTATCTAAATCAGTTATTTAGGAAATCTGTAGAATTTACCCGAATTATCCTATTACAGTTTTGTGTATTATTGCTTGTTTACTTTAATATTTACAACTATTTGGGGTTTTAACTCTCTTCCCTTTCTTTGATTTAAGAATATGTCACAGATGTAATGTCAGACCCGTTTTGTAACTGCAAGTGACACAACATAGAAGCTGAGAATACACGTTAACATCTCTGAAGTAGGGCCATAAAGCTCTGGGGAGCGATACAACCCTTCGTCTAGCAGCTATGTTTGAACAAGGGCTTTGCTGACTAGATAATTAGGCATGTTTATGAGATTTCGTGAAGATTTTTACAAACAATCTTTGATTACTGTACAAACAGAATTTAGTGTAGGAGCAGCAACCAGAACGTTAAGAAGACTAAGTGGTACTTAAACAAGGAATACCTGGCCACACCTTCAAGAAAAAAGAAAGAAAGAAAATTTTCACCCTCTCAAGTGTGTTGCGTGAACTTAATGTTCCTATAATAACCGCTCTTTGGAAGTATAAAGTAGCTTGATGGATCTTGCAACACTGAGAAGCATTGTTATACCACATGTTTACTAGCATTGTGTTTTCTTTAACCTCATTTCCTTCTCTTATCGTTTTCTCTATTGTGTACTTAGAGTAAGGTGAAGTATCGTATTACAGTATTTATTCATGCATTTATTCAACCATTCATTTTTAGGAAAATATCTCTTTGTGTCTGTGAATAGCATAATTAAAAATAAAAGGTCGGAATATCACCGAAATATTTTTAATGGAGTTTAGAAATTACTATCGACACACTTTTACCTAAAAACACATACTCTGTATGTACTATGTATTTTCTCTGTACACAATATAACTACAAACTAGTCGGTAGTGAAAAAGGCAGTCTCAGTTTAGCGCATTGCTTATAAGCAGGGCGATCTTACATTTTTTTTTCTTCTATTTATCCAGATTTATTGAACCCTATTTTACGCAGTGGTATATTAGGGTTAGAGTTGATACATAAAAATATACAATTTTAACAAAAATATCTTAAATACTAGAAGGAAGAAATGATGTTTTAACCTAATGCATATTAATTTAAACTATTTCAGACGTTTAAACACTGAGTTTATAAACATCATGTAGTATTTATACTCTTGTGGCTCCATTAGCAAAGATGTGAGCGGAGCACAAAATTCAGTTCCTAGAGAGTCTAGTAAGAATATTAATTCTTGTCTTTCTCTACAGAAAATGGGACAACAGAAAAGGAGATGACCACAGTTTGAAGTTCTTCACCACACATGCACTCGGGGTTGGATGTTAAGTTAAAGCGTGGTAAGTATTCACCAAATTTACCATGTCCACTTAAAAATTGTGTCTAAACAAAATTTGATACAGGAGTTTCACATTTTCCTCAGTCATATACACTAGGGAAAAATAATGTTTTTATTAAACTTCCATTTGGAGTTGTTAGCCATTGTTGGTTCCATTCTTCAAGAATATGTTGATGTATTATTCCCTTACATTACAAATAGGGCATCTTACATCGGCGATCCTACATTCACTTTAAATTTAGAACTTCATTTCACAATATTTTGGCTTGACTCTAGAAATAAAGCATCAATTTATCTATGCTTGAGCGTGGGTCATATCCGCTGCTGGTTCATCAACACTATCGGAGTCCGAATTCTCTTTATTTTCATTTTCAGTGACACTGCGTGATGCAATATTGGCTTCCTCTGTAATTGGCTTATAACCTCCGTCATTGTCGATTTGCAACCAATTGTCAATGTCTTCTTTATCAACATCGAAGCTGCCATCCATATTTTTAAAACTATCTATAAAATCTTCTTCCACGCTTATCTTTTTTCTTCTTCAATCTTGTTTTCTGACAAGTGACACACACCAGGCTACAACCTTTTCCATGACTTTATCAAAGTTTCTCTTCTTACCTGGTGTAGGTGGGGTAAGTGCAATGAATTCGCCCGCTGGCAAGAGAATTCGAGAAATGTTTCTACTGAGAATAACAATTTATCGTCTGTAAAATAAGGCTTCATTTACTATGATAAACAGATTTTTTTTTTTTTTTTTTTTCAAAAACTGGTCCGAGTTTTCCGGACGTCCGGATTATGAAGGCCCGGGTTAACGTTCTTTTTTCTGTATTTATATTCAGCAGTTGTGCGACACGAACATTTCAAATAAATTTTTCATCCCGAACTACTGATTTCTCAGAATAAAGTTTGAAAAATTTTATTTTCTCTAAATGTTTCTCTGATTTGTTATTATATCACCATATGCTTAATATATTTTATTAGACCTGCAGTCGATATCTTGAGTTTTCTGTGCATAGCCACTGGATGAATGAGTGCATAACTGATAATCTGTATGAGATAGACAAAATTTACTTTAAGGGCACCGGGAGGTCGATAGACTTCAAAAATCCATTTTTTGTTTTTGTTTTTAATGTTAAAAAATTATATAATTCTTCACCTTTAAAATGGTGCATATAACATAGGTTGTCAGCTGGGATTAAAGTCCTTTAATTCGTCAATTTAAACATGGCGGAGTAATGATACGCCCACTTCCTGAGAATGGTGCTGAATCTTTGATCGTGATTTCCCAAAACCTTGGTTATTCATACTTTAGGTGCATGTTTCTCAAAAACTATAAAAGATATTGACACAAAATTTGTAGTGGTGATTTTTCAATGTTCCTTGTACACATTCGGCTAACATTTATATTCATGCGATTTATAAACTGGATGAAAACAAATATTCAGTCCTTGAAAATATCTACTTTTTTTTACTCAAAACTAATTAATTTTTCATGTGCATAGTATAAACTATATGTGATTTTCATTTAGCTGATATTATAAAACTGTATCTTAGGTTATTTAGGATAAAACTTGGTGCATGTAGCTTTAAATTCCTACAAGTTAAGTGCACCTGAAGTATAGGGTGCAATATTTTTTTCAGGATATACAGTGTTATTTATGTCCCTTTAGCATGGACCTATGTGAACGTAATTTAAATATTATACAGTAGTTAAATGCACACATCCTTATACAGTAATGATACCGAATTTCAATTTCTGATAATGTTTAGTTTTCTATATATTCAAATTTTGATATTGGTAAAAATTAGCTTTGTCTGGGTAAAAATGACCTCCCAGTGCCCGTTTATAAAGAAGCAGGCCTTGTTAAAGGATACACTTCGCATCAAATGCCTTCTTACCATTTGCGTGATATACCTTAATTTTAATGCAGTTCCTTGTATACCTTGTAGCAGTTTCTAGGCGATGCACGTGTTTAAGCGGTTAGGAGTTGTAGAATGTGGAAGTGTGAGGTAATAATATGTAATGAAATTGTGCTTCCAAATTTTAACATTTTAATCTAACTAGTTTATATTTTAAGGCACGTTTAATTGGTTATAATTAAGTGATACTGGATTGATTATTGATTTAGTAAAATTTAAAAAATAAAGGCCTTGAAAGATGTTTCCGTACGTAAATATTCTTCTCTCTCTCTCTCTCTCTCTCTCTCTCTCTCTCTCTCTCTCTCTCTCTCTCTCTCTCTCTCTCTCTCTCTCTCTCTCTCTCTCTCTCTATCTCTCTCTCATCTCTCTCTCTCTCTCCTCTCTCTCTCTCTCCTCTCTTCTCACTCTCTCTCATCTCTCTCTCTCTCTCTCTCTCTCTCTCTCTCTCTCTCTCTCTCTCTCTCTCTCTCTCTCTCTCTCTCTCTCCTCTCATCCTCTCTCTCCTCTCTCTCTCATCTCTCTCTCTCTCTCTCTCTCTCTCTCTCTGTCCTCTCTGTCTCTCTCCTCTCTCTCTCTCTCACGACAGAATTTACTTAAGATATGCATATACGCTTACCGAGCGGGATGGCTCAGGTTGTTTCGCCTGTGGCTCCCATTCGGGAGATCCGGGTTCGATTCCCGGCACACCTGACCCATGGGTTCTTTTCCGGGGGTTTCCCGGGTCGGTAGGAGAATGCTGGGTAGGTTAATTACATCCCCGAATTTCCTGTCCCTACATTCATCTCCAACATCACTTCACCTCATCTCTCATCTGGTGGTCCTTTCAAGGTAGAAGTGTCGGCGGGAGTCTTGGCAGTGCATGACAGAATGGTGGGGCCGTTTCCGGATCACAGTCGGATGAGGTGCCGGTTATGCTGGCCTGCCGGAGAGTTTGCAACTGTAAATTACCCTCTGCAACTGTCACGGCTTCTTGGGACGGCCGCCCCCTGTCTCATCTCGCTTTCATCCTTCCTCCCCTGGATGCCCTACTTGAGGCATAGATCAAATAGATCAAGTGCTGAATCCCCTCCATACCGTAATTCAATCCACTCCCTAACTACCCTATATATGGGGAAAAAGGCATTCGAGATTCTTTATTTTTCAACAATATTCTCTAATTATTACTATAGCATAGGTACCTATATTTAAGCTACATGGCGAATACGACACATCTTGAAATTCCCTAAAGTCCAAATTGAGTATCGATTTTTTATAACAATTAATTCCACTGAAATTGTCTGTTAATTTTAAAATTAAGTGATTTGTTGCAGGTATAATTACGCATTTTCTAGTCTCTTACACGATACCAATTTATGCAAAATTCCTTCAAAATGAACAAAAGTTCAGACAATATTCCCAGAAAAGTCCAGATATATGTTCTATTTGCTACACAAATATCTTAAACAGATGCAACTTTAATGTAAATTGCTAAAGCCGTTTTGAGAAACTAAGAAATTTTCATAAATATTCCATAAAGCTATAGTTTGGGTTCAGAAGGACTTTCTTGAAAATCCTCCTATGATATCTTTGGAACATTCTTTTTTTTACATCGCTATCAATTTGCAGACTTACATTAGCGCTTCCGTTGTGCTGAAATTTCGTTCCACAGGAGCTGTATTAAATACTATCAATAAATCTACTCATATTGGGACGTCGCTTTTAAATACACTTTAAAATGACCGATTTGGGCGAGGTTTGAAGTCGGGACCTTGGAAATTCTTCGAAGTTGCTGAACCTAATACCAAGTGTGGCATTTACCAGATATTTATTTCTTTATTTACGCAGTTAGAAGGAACATACGCGCACACAAATACATATGAACCACATTCAACTGCTTGTTTTAATTCTGATGAAATCACAGCAGCAAAATTTTATATAGAGTGTAATATAAGATTTACACTTACGTAGAGGTAGGTGGTAAATAATGAGGAACTAAACTAAAACTAACAAAAGTATAATAGTTATAAAAGTTGTATGTCTCCGTATCGTCAAATATAAGTGATTGCTTCTATAAAGTGTTATGGGGTGAGGAAAATGATCGCTTCTTTACATACAAGCCTTATGCCCGATTTCAGCTACAGATGTTAACACTTAACACGGCTCTTAATCTATTTGGCAATAGTTATAACAAAAATTGCATTACACCAACACATTTTAGTCTAACACTATCGTTATACCTCTTGTTAAATTAACAGGTCTCAGTTCTGTTGTTAAGTCTTAACAGATATAGAATTGTCAAGGTGACGGGCGTGAATACACCTTTTAATATCGATTTGCTATATTTAGGCCGTGTAAATGGCATTCATAATAGAGTACGGCCTATGAGGAGAAATTATTTTAAGGAGCTATCAGAAAAAGATGTTGTACGGAGGTATAGACTGTCGAAACATGTTGCTATGACGGTTATTGCAGAAGTACAAGAGAGGTTAGAACATGCATCGAATAGGAATGTGCCGATCTCACCTTTGCTTCAAATATTAATAACTCTGCGCTTTTATAATTTAGTGAATTTTGTGGATAATACAATGACCGCCTCCGGTCTTGAAACGTTCAAGTCTCTCGTCACTTCTGTCGTTCTTCGCACCTCGTTTTAAATGTACGTAATACTGGCGAAGTTGCTTCGTACTTCTTGTTCTGATATTTGATTCGATTTAAACTCATTTCCAATTTTTTCCCACGTCACATCTCTCTCTTTCACATTTACCGCATTCGTCCTTTTATTCTTTGATTGATGAGAACTTTGTTCACCCGCCATTTTTTCCAGCTGTATGCAGACGAAAATAAAAACAAAAGTGCATCGCAGTACGTTGATAAAATAATACGATTCATCCACAGCCTTCTGTATCTGTAATATTTACAAGTCTCTTAGCTTTAACACGTATTTCTTAAAAAATTTCAGAAAACCAGTTCTTAAAATGCAAGATTTTTAGTATTTTTGTTAATGCTTTGACAAATATTATTTTACATTTGTTAATGTCGATTTTAACATCTGTTGGTGAAATCGGCCATAAGTGTATTGTTTTGTTTCCTAAATAGACCAAGAAATGTGTATTTCATCATATTAAATACGCTAGCTAATCATGGATGGGAAAAATTGGCAACATATCATTGGAATTTCATTACAGTAAGTCGTCGGATTTTGTGAGCGTCATCCTTGACTTTCTATTACCGTAGGCTAGAGGATGATTTAACAAAACCTGTAACACGGCAGTTCTAAAAAGAAAGACAGAGACAGAAACATCGGGTGATATCTACATTTAGAATCGAGGGACCAATCGGGCTCCTGCAAAAGCGATCACCCCACAGAAACCACGTTATAATGTTCACCTACTGTATTTACTGCGCTTGCGCGAGTAGCAAGGTCGCCAAATTGTAGTACGTTATGTAGGTAACCGCGCAACAGGCGCCAGCGTGTGACGTATCTCACACTCCCACTTCTCCACAAACCAGCTCTTCTTTTAGGTTCAGACACCACGTTGGCATGACGTGGAACATCGTATGTTCAACGATGAATCGGCCGCTCTTGTGCAACAGCACACTAACTCCACGTAACGCATAATCAGCCTACTTCCGCAAACATTACGTTTTCTGGAAAGGAATTTAGGCCAATGAAGTATATTTCTCTTACAGCTCGTTTGGCATTTTTCGTTTTAATGCATCAGCTGTAAACAGATGACCGAAAAAATGTTTGCATTTCTCTATCACTTACCTACTACAAACAGATGAAGTATGTATTCCAACCAGAAGTTCGATATTCGAAATAATATCGAGATTTGAGGATAAATCGTATGTTTCGAGATTTCCTGAATGAAAAAAGAAAAGCTTATCAGCAAAAGGTTCGTGTGTTTGTTTGCCTGTGAAAGGCATAATTTGGAAACGAGTAGGTAATCAAATACAAAAATTAGTTTTTAAGTTATGCCAAACTATAATTAAAAAGGGAGCAGGAAGCTTTCGTTATTCTTTATTTCATGAAAATGGTTCTACCAAGTTGAATTAAAATATCACTTGTTTAAGATATCTACAGGATATATCAAATAAATATCAAATTTTCTTCGAATGGCCTGTGAAATATTCATTCCTAGTAGCTCCTGTTAAACCACGAACTTATTGTCAAATAAATTTTCTTTTTGTGGCATTAATCATTGCATACATATTTGTGTTGTTGATTTTAATTTTAAGGAAGATTTATAGGGAACAAGTTCTCTGCCATGCACGCCGAAACATCCGACACGAACTCCAAAAGGGCAAACCAGGTTGATTATTTTCTTTTCTTTTTTTTTAATTTACGTCCTCCAGCGTTGTCATAACGGACGATGAATGCAATGGGTGACATGATACTCAAATGAGCCCTGGGTCCATAGATCTTAGAGTTACCTGACATTCGTCTTTCAGGATAAGGGAAAAAGCCGGAAAAATCCTTATCGAGATAACTCACCCTGACCGAGATTCGAACTCGGGACCTCTTTAACGTGAGGCAGACATGCTACCACCACGCTACCGAGGCCGGTCCAGGTTGAAATAACAAATTAGGTGACCCCGAGGAAACACCCGAAAAAACCCAAGAGTCAGAAAGATCGGCCACGGAAATCAAACCTATGATCTCCCGAAAGCGATCACAGATGCTGCCACTCGGTGTTTAATAAATAGGTAGCGGAATAAGTTAATTGTTCTAATATTTTTTCTGCCACAGACGCAGAATTATGTACCTTTAATTTATTTTTGCATTGAGTCTCAAAACGTGTGATAAAAACTCGACATCAAACTTTTAGATCAAAGTTGCTTACGCTTAGTCTTCCATAGGAAATTAAGAGGTACAGAAAGCGAAAATAGGACCTCGTTCTTCATTACCTGAGTTGCAGTAGGACAAACGGTACTAGTTCTTTAAATAATGTCAAGCTGGTGACTACAATGGCACCATTGGTCTCTAGAGAGAAGCTAAGAAACTTATAGACATACGGCAACATGCTGTTGCCACACTTTGTGAAGCTTAAACCGTCCTAAAGGTTGATTACTTCGCCCAAATCTTGCTGAACGAAATTACTATGAAGCAGCTTTCTTAAAATATATGAACGATTAAATAAAAGAAAACCCTGATAGGTTCCACTCACATGAATTTCTCTACCCAGCTTTCCAAACTATTCACATGAGTAATTCATAGCATTTAAGAACAACATTTGCCCAAATGGTTAATTACATATGCAATTCTTGGTACTGGGACAGTAAGGAGACAAAAGGAGCTTAATAATCAAATCATGTAAGATTTAGTCGCTCTGCGATGTATTCATTGCTAGACCAAAGAAAAGAAAAGAATAATGACTTCTAAGAAACGTAAATATAAGAATTTGCAAACTCAAACCAATACCAAGAAGTATCTCTAAAATCTTTTAGCACCATTAAAATATGAGTAGAGCCACAATGAAAAATGCAATGCCATAGCTTGGATTTAAACCACAGTTCTCCCGCTTTCTGTGCGGTTGCTCTAACCATCTGAGCTACTATGGCCAACATGCCGACATGACATTAAATTCTCCAAATTGGATTAGTGGTGTTTTAGGGCCCGTCGACAACGAGGTCATCTGGGCTCGTTAAATTCTCCAAATGACCCGTACGTTTCCCAATAGACCGCTAGGGGGTTCTCATATGCTATGAGATACGCACCTTTTGTGGGAGTTACTATGCTGTACGTACTTAAGTCCCAGGCTTCATAGTTAAACCGCTATGTTATTCAGGTAAACTGATGGAAATAATTATTTCTTCCACACTAGCCGTGTGTAGGCTAAGGTTGGAATGAGTACAAACTGAAAAATTCAATGCCATAGCCGGGATTTGAACCACGGAGAGCGGGAGTTTCGTGGTTCAAATTACGGCTGTGCCATTGAACTTTTCAGTCTGGCTCTACTCATTCTAACCTTAGCCTACACACGGCTAGTGTGGAAGAAATGATTATTTCTACCATTAAGATATATTTAACACAAACGCGTGCTTTAGTGTCTGCACTTTGTGTTTTATAAGAGTTATTCTCCCTCTTATGTGGTTGTAACTTCAGCAATTTAGTAGCTCTTCGCATAGAACAGTTCTTTTCTGAAAGACGCCTTGGTGATTTTTGGGAAAAGATTTACAAGCTTTGGCGGATGTCGTCTAATATTTCTTCGATAAGAAATTTGCGCTGTCTTTTGGGTTTCTTATACTGACACTTTTTTGTGGCCTGCAATTTATTGTAAAATTTATGGATCCTTGTATGGCCTGGAGCTATTACAACGGGAAATCTTTCTGCAAATCGCACTTTCACTTTACAATCTAAATAGATACAGGCTGTAAAGTAGAGAAAACATATAGTTCGGCAATATACTTTATAATGAAGTACAGATCACAATAACTCAACTACACGACATCAGTGCCAATTCTGTACTTCCAGAAAAGAGCAAAACGGTATCAAAAGCGTGGCCTTGTTTACAGGAGCAGTACGTAATTCTATGTCCACGCGCCATGTGGAAAAACATCGTGTAAACGGTATTTAGTTCATTCATTCTTCTTTTACTGGGAAGCAGCGGCCTCTGGACCGCATATATCGACCCGGGAGAGACTGGGGCGCTGACCACATCTCACCCTCCAGTACTACATTCTGCTCATGACGCCCGGGTGAGCAGAGATGAAGGATGCAGGGCAGTTGGTAAGCTTTGATCCAGGAAGAGCTGTGGCATCTAGGGTATACTTATTCTATATCAGCAACGAAAATGGCAAGATTATCTTACAGCTCTCGAATGCCACAGTTCTCAAAAGTTTATAACCCCTTATGTAGAAATATGTATTGTTTAACCAATTTGTGATACAATTAGTAGCGTACAGTTATGACACTACAAATTATAAAAATCGTGGAATGTATTACAACTTCCAGAACCTACTCCATCCTCATTTTCAATCACGTGCTACTTCAACGCTTTAAAAATTACTATTATCCATTTCTTCAACCCCTTGTAAAAAAATACTGCTTTGCCGCTGATACCGAAATTAAGGTTTGCCAGAAGTAAAGAATCATGATGGATGTCAAAGGAATGTTGGTTCTTTGTTACGACATGGGCAAGGCCAGTTGAGTTGTGGGGAAAGTAGTTATAACAAAAGCAATGTAAGAAACAGTGTCCTTAGCAGATTTCTAAAGGGGCTCACTTGACTTATATGAATAGAGTATTCTTTGGATAATTCAGAATGGCATGACAAAACAGCCACAAAGGGACTTTGGTTGAAAAGGAGTTTTTAGAGTGAAAGTGATACACCCACGCGCAGCTGTGGTCATTCAAACAGTCTTCGGCGTGAGGTCGATGAGAGCAGTCTGAGGCGTGAGGGCGATTAAGGAAGTCCTCTGGTTCCGTCTTGAATATTTGTCGGTTCATATATAGATGAGGAACGAATAAAGTTTATCGAGTAATAAACATTCAGCCGTCAGTAACTCTAAACAGAGATTGGTAACCCTTGGTCGGCTACTTTCATTTCGATGTTTTAAAAGAAGAATCAGTAAATAAGTTGGAAACGGGCATTCCAGGGTTATTAAAATCTCCTTCACACACACATCCACGCATACCCTGAGAGAAACCTCATTGCTCGCCGACTTATTTGCTCGCCATTACTATTGTGTCACCGCTCAAGGTAATAAATGTATGTACTTGAGTTACACGACCAATCTGAACAAAGGTGAAGATCTAGGTTCATGTATTTCATAGGTATGCGTTTAAAGAGTAAATTCATGCCTGAGTACTCGTTTCGGCCTGTCTCTTACCCACTAAAAATTAGCACTTTGTGTGCCTCATAATAAATACTGACTCCGACCGGGATGTGACTACAGATCGTGATATGTGTATCACGTTATTTTTAGCTCTGCTCTCAACTTTGGGTTTAAAGGAAGACACAAAATTCCTTGGATATGAAAAGTTCAACAAATTGAGAGATGACTTCGTTATAACTGACGTGGCGGCAAGGTATTTATATAAAGGGGTATTTATATCCTCTACAGAATTCCACAGGATTGTTCTGGAAGAAAGTTCTTATACTGGGATCCCCAACTCAGGTCAGGCTTTAATCAGCAGCCTAGACATTTTCTGGGTCCATATTCAAGTCTCAGGCTTAGGGCTCTGCAAACTTGAAGGGGTTTAAGCTAACATCAATTGGCAGAGCAACGATGAAAATTTTAATCTACTCCAGCTCGATGAGTACAAAAAGGCTTAATTTAAGCATATTTAATGAAATCTAAATTATTACTCCATATTACAGTTTCTCTTGAATTCCTAATGAATAATTTCTTTATTTGACAAAGATTAAAATAACATTGTAATATTTAAATATGTTATACAAAGAGCAGACTCACAAATATTATGGTGTTAATCTTTTTATAAAAGCACAAATTATTTATTTTGTATTTATTTTGTGTTTAGCTTATATCGACTCTCATTAATTTCAAATCAATTAAGTTCGATTAATATTTAACCATTCTTAAACCTCTCTATGTTTAAAGTACACTAGTATATTTGAAGCTTCTCTCTTAAAGACCATTTTATTTAACTATGAGTAAGCAAATTATTAATATTTGCTCTCGACGTGAATAAGGCGCTCACTAATTCTATGTTAAAGTATAATACAATAGAGATAAATAAGTTGAATGCTTTTAACAGAGGTGTAAGTACTAAGTTTTATCAGGGGAACTGTTATACAATTAGTTCTTGCATGGTAAGCTTTCTTCCGTCTATTTTATGTGGCGTAACTACCTAGTCATACAGCGACATATCTGTTACTGGATACCCCATAGCTCGGTGTGTGGGAGTTTTCTTTCTAGGTCTCACATGTGGAAGAAGTACCATACCACTTTGCTTCTTCATGTGTACACAGAGACCTTAATGCTAGGCAATTCTTTCTCTCCTTTTGCCGCAGTAAACAGTAGTTTAAATATGCGTCCACGGAGACCTTAGAAATAGGCAGCTGTGTTTCTGTTTCTGCGAATACCAGACAGGTTGCATTAGAGTGCCGCCCAGCTTATCTGCTTTCATTAAGTAGATACACGGCGGCGTATTCTATTTTTCTCAATTTCACTGTTCTTTAACTTTTAAGGTAGATCTTTGGATCACCGTATTAAATCCCCGACCCGTAGTTCCCTTGACATACCTTAAAAACGAGGCATATAGGATTGGTTAACCAGGAATTTGCACCCGGGACCTCCCGAATGCGGCCTACAGAAAAATTATTGTTTGCAATATTGTTCTCGTTTTTCACTTTCTCTACCACATATGTGTAGAAGAAAGCATTCATCCAAAAATTCTACACCGAGATTTCACTGTGAGGTCTATTGTTTATAAGAAGCCTTTTTTACAAAAACGTCCAAATGTGTGTATTTGTAAACAGCAAAACTTAAACATAAAGTGTGATATTTGACTTCTTATTAAGTTCAGTGTCTTCCAAGTATACTACACGAAGATATTCAAGAATATCCCCCTCCCCAAACTACCTTAACGTGGAAAAATGTTCGAAAGCTTAAATTTTCTAAAAATAGCTCTAACTATATTGTTTAAAATGACACATATATGTATATATATACTCTATACTTCTACATACATAACTGGCAAACCGTGAAAGATAGACAAAACTTACTACAGTAAAAAGATAGAGCTTGTTAAAGTGCATAATTTATCTGATTTTTTTAAAGAGAGAGATAACATTTTCCAGATATTTATTGTTATTGTTTATTTTTTCAGGTACTTACGCTTTTCTCAAATTATAAGTGTTTGTAGTTTCTTTTAAGTTCTATACATCAAAGGGGAATGGAATTTCAAAACCATCACATAGCGATCAACTTTTAAAAAATTTGGATATCGCGTAAGGCCATTGTAGGTACTCTCCTATTCCATTACCAATTTTGACAAATATTTTTCTTGATCAACACAGAGTATATAGAAAACGTAAATATTCATAATCAAAGTCTGTACAGCAGTAGAGAAAGTCATATGAATCCAACAGATCAGATTTTTCTTAAACTATTTGTGCTAGTAAAGTTTCATATCAATATTTTTAGATTTAGTTTAGAGAATATTGAAATTTTTTACCTATATTACTGATCTTCGTACTTATAGCTGTTGTACATTTTGACATTTGGGCAAAGGCTCTTTAAAACATGATCTCAGTACATGAAAATAGATTTGTTTCGTGTTTCGAAATGTGTACATGTGTTTCTCTGAATAACTGTATAATTATATTCAGGATGTATAGGTTAGTTTCCTCGTTAAGTACAAATATATTATATAAAGTTTATTTTGTAATGTCTTCAGATATCACATATTAACATAAAGCATTGATTATAATAGTGATTTTCTTTCAAATAATAAGCTGTAACATTTAAGGGTTCGAAATTAAAGTTTGTAAATAACTTGAAACCATAGTTCCTCCCTCAGATCTAAAGTTTTATAAGAGATACTAAGCCATGTTTCTGGAAAAATAAAAAAGAAAGCAAATAGAAATATAAAATAATAATTAAAAGGAAGTATATAAAGACAGTTATGTTCCTAAAGCAGGTGGTCAGGAAGTTAGCATAAAGGTGCTCAATGCTCAGTGCAGTGAGGGCAGTTTTAGCAGTAGAAAACCTACTTGGTAACTGGATATACTACATGATGTCACTTCCTTCTCATATTGTAGAAGTCAATGCCAAACCATCAAGCACCACCTTGACCAATAAGCCCTTGAGCAAGTCGTGATTACACCCAAAATCTACCTGAAGGTTACTGAAGTTCCCATCGTCATCGTCTAAATTATGACAAAAGCAAAACGACTCTTGGGTTTACTGACTGGTTTGCCAGCCTCTGTGGCTAAAGGGCCTTTTTCATTTGGAAGTTTCGCATTTAATACTGCCTCGTTAGAAAGGTTTAGGCTTAATCCAGATCAAAATTATCTGGATTATGAGTTTGATATAATCCTTTAAGGAGATCTATACTTTTGGTGCAGTAAGACTTTTTCCGTTTAGGACAGTGTAATACGGTATTTTATTTATTTTATGATTTTCTTGTCGCAACCGTGGATCGTGTTACAGGTAAGCAAGAACTTTGGCGTTTAATCGTCTTCTCGTTTCTGAGCTATGCATAAGAACACACACAGGTAGATGTATACCCGCGCCCCACTCCGCACATACATATACAGGATATTTTTTATAAAAATGCGTTTTTTCATTCGGGGATTCCCAAAGCATGTATTTAGATTATAATCTCTATGTCGAACTGACTTATAGTTGCTAATATACACTCAAACTTCGAAAATAAACTTACAACCTTTGAAACAAAACAAGAAATAAAACGAAAAAGACGAGCAGACTCTGGAAGAGTATCCTTTTCTAAGTACACGTCGTTTCCATGGCCGGTTTACAGTGGTATCACTGAACGCGTGTCTTTACTTTTGTCATACTGAATCCTCTCATAATTATAATAATAATAAGGAGAATGTTCACACATTGTGTGTTGTTTCATATGTTTCGTTCTTATCCACATAGGGAATCCTTCCCTTTTTCACACACTGTAATATGCGCGGAAAAACAAGTCTCGTAATGACTCGTAATTGAGTCTCAGTTTCTAAACGTGCACTGATAGCCGATCGGTTATAGATAAGTCTGTAGGAGCTAGACCTACAAAGGTTCGAATCCCAGATATCATTTTGATTTGTTTGTGAAAATACGAAATGTGTATTACACACACTGTAACATAACTTCCAATTGCTAAGATTTTATGGCATTTATGCTCACATATAAAAACTGAAACACTCTACTTTTAAACTAACTAAAATAAATATTTTATTTCTATATATAAAATAAAATAAAAATAGAAATTAAGTTAATATCAGATGTGTAAACCCTCTGCTTCTATTACTGCCCTCATTCTGCGGGACATGGATGAGACTAAATGCTTAGTGAACTTTTCAGGATAGGATACTTCATAACAGATGAATGAATCCAAGTATTTACCAACATTAGGGTAATTTTCAAATAGCGTTGCATTTATTTTGAAAGCGACAAGAATATGTTATTTTAGTTTCTATAAATGGGTTAAAATATTATTATTTATCTTCTGCAAGGAAAATATGAGGCATTACTATTAAAGTAACAATAATAAAAATAAACATGCACATTAAGGATTTGAACTCATGTTGGTCCATTTACGAGACACCTGTGTTTTACTGCTCGGCTGCCATGCATACGGCCAAGGCACACTGCATCTCCCTATCTATTATTTAGGTGCAGAGGATCTACTCCCATTAGTTCTGGACCCGTGGGATCAAGAACCCGGGTCTCCTTCTACCCGGGAGCTATACAAACTCCGGGGGTCTTTCCATGGGGCAATACCTGGAGTCTAAAATTCCCTCCCCCCCCCCCATCGACTACAACGTCAAGACGGGTGGAAGTCGATACGCCACTTACGCGCGTCAACCCCGCAGGGAAGACTACTGATATGACCTCGGTGGGGCCGCCTGGTGATCTAGCATACCTTCTACTAGCTCTGCAGGCTAGTACCCGGGAATTATGAGGGAACCCTCTACCCCTTCCGGGCGGCCGTAGCCTGACCGGAGGTACCCAATTCCCGTGGGTGTCGGGAACACACTGTCCCCGCGAGTCCAACCCAATCCGAACAATTCCCCGACGGGAGGGACTCGCAGTTCGGCCCGAGGTTCCTGTAGTAACGTCAGAGGTACCACGAGTGCTAAGGATCCGCAGCGCCCGCACCACGGCAGCTGAAGGGAACGGATCCCCATCGCACAGCTTTGAAATGAAATCAGAGCAGTACTAAAGCCTATATTGGAGAAAAGCAATTGTTCTTTCACACTAGCCGTATGTAGGCCAAAGTATAGAAAGATAGAATCAGACTGAAAACCTCAACGCCATAGCCGGGATTCAAATCATTGAACTTCTCAATATAACTCTACCTTTCCAAAGCGTATATTGTGAACGCAGCGTCATCGAATGCATCCGATGTTTGCCGAATTGAACTTTGTTTCTGGTAGCTGCCTATTTTTTGTATAAGGCTGTTATATAAAAGTTTTGAGCACATGCATATAAGACATTTTAAAATTATGTAAAAAGAAATTAAACCTACAGAATCTAATATTTCTTAGTTGTTTTACATAAATTGTGCATTTAATAAATGTAGTTTTTCCCGGTGTAAATCTTTTTCTATTCATATTTCTTATGTATAAGAAATTCAATTACAGTAAAGGAGATTTATCGGGCTATTTAAAACGATTTTCAAGTTTTAATTCAATTTTTAATGGTATATATGATATGACATAATATAATTTATTTTATTTTAATTCTTTCAGTCAACATTATCTTAAAGAAAACATTAACAAAAATTCTTTCAACCACATTCTGATTGTGTTGTAGGGAAATCCGTAATAATTTTTGTGCATTGTTATCCAATAATACTTTTCCCATCTCATATGTGTACTTCTTGTCAAACATACAAATGGAATTTTCTCAGTCGAACTCGCTACTTAGCTTTACTTTGATCGGTTGAGAAAATACATAAATATTTTGTGGGCAGTCTTTACGTTATGCCGCGCGTTCTGTTCGGTGAGAAAGAACTGCTCAAGGCCATGAAATGCAGCGAGGTACTAAATGGAGAGTCACAGCTGATGAAAAAAATACGGATTTGTTTACACTATTCCTACGTTTTACCTTCACTGGCGGTCACTGATCTCAAATTTCTCCTCTCAATGGACGCTTACGCAACTTTAGCGATATGTGGCTTTTGACGGAACACAGCAAGTTATGCTTCCGGGAGTGTTTTTCCAGGATAAAGCCCTTCTTGACAAGTTTTGCTTCTTCCTGGTGATAAAGAGAAAATCGGCATCTGTGAAACAAGACACCGGAAACTGCCAGAATGGATATCTGGTTAGCATCCAAGTTTCAAATAGTTGCATCGTTTCAAGGACGTTAAAATTACCAGAAAATGCTGTGAAAAACAAAGGAGCACTCATTAATCTAAAGCGTAGTCTTGAGATTACTCCGTTTATTGCTCTTTTTCTTTTTCTTTAATTTACGTCCTCCAACATTAATTCATATCGGACGATGGATGAATGAAATGGGTGAGATGATGCACAAATGCCCATGGACCATACAGCTACACGACATTCATCTTTTAGGATAAGGGAAAACTCTGGAAATAACCTTATCCAAGTAACTCACCCTGACCGAGATTCGATCTCAGGACCTCTTGAACGTGAGGCAGACACCTACGCCACAGAGACGGGCTTATTGCTGCCCCTCTGTCTGTCACCTGATTCCCATCGTATTCTTATGATGCATGTGTGTTATACACATGTAGCTTTCTGAAACTTGAACGAAAGCACTTTTGCAACAATTACGCACAGCAAAAAAAGTGGGGACAAAAAAGTCAAATAAAATAACTGGGAAAATGGTCACATACCATAGCGAACGTTATAAAAACAATTATTGGAGATCAATAGTGTAATACTATTCTTTAAAAATGTTTTGCCAGTATGAAGATCGATTTAAAGTTTTGTGCCTATCGAGATACACTCGAAAAATGACAGGCAAGAATACTTTGTAAAAAAATTAGTTCCGATAACTGAAATTAGAATTATATTTCTATTCAGACGCCCAGTTTTTGCAAGCACGTCTAAGCACAGCTAAGGATGTTTTTCATATTACTCTCAGAAACTACATGGAAATCTACATATATTTTAAGTTGTAAGCTGATTGGTGGGTGTTTATAACGAAAGCAAACAAATGAGTTCATAAGTTCTATATTTTATCACTGAAGCTTTGTATTTTAATGCTTTATAATTATACGCAAATCATGGAAAATGAAAAAAAAAAATCCTTCGAAAAATCCTTAGAATACATGTTACTTTCCAATCCATTATCACTATTGTATCATATATAATTTAAGATATATTTCTAGAGCGGCTTTATAAAGTAAAACATAACTGTTTTTTTTTTCTATTTTTCAAATTATCAAATGTAGGAGGTTATGCTAACACACACACACACATACGCGCGCGCGCGAGCGGCAGTATGTCCGTCTCGCTTTCAAGAGGTCCCGAATTCGAATCTCGGTCAGGGCGAGTTAATTGCTTAAGGTTTTCTGTGGGGTTTTCCCTTATCCTGAAAGAGGAATGTCGGGTAACTCTAAACTCTGTGGACCCTGGGTTCATTTGAGCATCATTTCACCCATTTCGTTCATCGTCCGTTAAGACAAAGTTGGAGGACGTATGTAAATTTAAAACAAAATACAGACGCACACATAAGCATATCGATTCAGAGAACCTCAAAACGTGTATTTCCTGTGAAATTTCGATATCAAAGTCTTGGGTAATTGGAACACTTCCTCTACATACTCTAAACAAGAATGCCAAAATCCCTTTTAAGTTTCGAAGAATTTCGTAACTTATGGATATTCATGTTTTTTATCAGTTTCAAAAGTTATTATATATAACCTAGGTAACTTGTGCATAAAGTAACAATATATCTTAGCATCAACTCAGTTTCATATTGGAGGACGAGATATATGAAGTTCCACATGTGTAAAGATTACATAGTGACCAACAATAACAAGGTCTATTCTCTTTCTAAATGTGTCATGAAGGTGGCCTAGATACCGTACCTCTTAGTTGTGCATGACATCAGAAGATTTCTTGTGCTGCATCTCCGGATGTTCAAGGCCAATGTCCAGTCACTCTTGCTCTAAGGTCTTCGCCTTTTAGGTGCGTTCGTCACACGCACGCGCGCGCGCACACACACAGTGTGTGAACATTTCGAAGCAGACAAATGATGACAAAGTGTTTGTGAGATATACGTAATTCAATGGATTCATACTCAAATGAGTAGGCACCCATAACTTCGCTAGTAATATTCGTCAAAAACCTCGTCACGTCTCTTACAACAATGTCCAGACGAAGACAAATATGTCTTCAAAGCCGAAACCTCCCACGAGAGAAAACTGACTTGGGGACCACACGCAGCTACAATCAAGGAAGCTTGGGCTACTGAAATGGGTGCGCTAAATTGAAAAATAGCCTCAAAAAGAAACAAAAAGCTAAGCAAACTTACGCTAACTTTACGTGTTTACCTGGTATTGGAGCAGAGTTGTCACATAATGTCAAAATTTATATAGAACTTTCTTTTAGTGTAATATTTTCAGATGATTCTACAAATTCTAGAAAATGCAAGTCACATCTGACATTACATTGAATGTTTTAAAATATTATGTTCAAATTGTTTAAGCATATCCTGGTAAGTTAAATAAATACCAACCTCTGTTCTGTCACCAAAACCACCATGGCTAGAAGTTGGATGTGATAGGGCGTTTTACTGAGGAGACTATTAGGGTTGAACAAGGTCGTAAATGACTGCCTTGTGATCGAGTGGCCAGCTTTCTGCATTCTCAAGAAAAGGTCCCGGGTTTGATTTCCTGTTAATTCGAAGATGCTTTCTTTGCCCCATATCATCCTCTATTCTCTATGAATCTGCAAGTATAAATGTGGAAGTGATTATAACTCGAATCACTATAAAAATAAATAAATAAAAAGAGTGTTAAGAACATCCACACAATTGCTAATTTATTTCTCAGATCAAAACCCTACAAAATAGCAGTTTAAGCTAAATATGTGATGTAAGTTTATCTCTATTAACAAAATAGAAAATTAAGAATAAGTCTTTGTAAAAATAGTTTGTACAAAATAAGTAGAAAATATCAAGTAATACACCATATCAGAGTGCTTTAATAGTTGAATTTGTATTTAAGTCTACCTATATTTTGATTATTGTATCACAGAGTCTTTCAAGACATCAACAATTATATTTCGTAAATGTAAATTTGGAGTTCAATTGCATAATACTCATGAATAGTACTTAAACTTTTACAGAGAATAATAATAATAATAATAATAATAATAATAATAATAATAATAATAATAATAATAATAATAATAATAATAATAATAATAATAATAATAATAATAATAATAATAATAATAATAATAATAATAATAATAATAATAATAATAATAATAATAATAATAATAATAATAATAATAATAATAATAATAATAATAATAATAATAATAACAATAATAATAATAATAATAACAATAACAATAATAATAATAATAATAATAATAATAATAATAATAATAATAATAATAATAATAATAATAATAATAATAATAATAATAATAATAATAATAATAATAATAATAATAATAATAATAATAATAATAATAATAATAATAATAATAATAATAATAATAATAATAATAATAATAATAATAATAATAATAATAATAATAATAATAATAATAATAATAATAATAATAATAATAATAATAATAATAATAATAATAATAATAATAATAATAATAATAATAATAATAATAATAATAATAATAATAATAATAATAATAATAAAATTTATATCTTTAGCTAATTGATAAAACATAACTCCCCGTTATCCTTTAAGTCTTGTAGTTTGATACATTCAACTGTTCTACCGTTACCAAGCCACCACCTTTCTCAGCATAAAATTACAAATGGAATTTTTACTGATTTTATTTTAAAGGTACTGTTATTATTGATATTGTTATAAACATCATTTTAAAAACTGCAGAAACCGATTAAGAAACGGTTAATGATACCGTATCTGATGAATTTCTCTAAATTTATTATCATAATCGTTACCAGAGTAACTACCGTTATATTTTTTATGATAGATACCTAGTATCCGACGCAATGTTTCCTTTATCTTAGTGTTCACCATTAAATTCACAGAAAACAAGCCTATTATAACTAAGGCAAGATTTCAAAATGCTTAAAGCTACTGGTTAAAGTTTTCTTGTATGATAAACTGCACAAAAAGCCTTAGCCAAACAACTGAACTAGTGGGATTCGAGCCCCTCTGGACAGAGAGAATCTCTAAAAGCCTAATGTAGCTAAAAGAAACCGAGTGAATAAATCATGAATTCCTGATTCAGTAACCGAAGATATAAAGAAAGGTCCTGCCGCATATGTCTTCAGATTTTTTTTTTTTTTTTTTTTTTTTTTTTTTTTTTTTTTTTTTTTTAAATTGGAGACACTAGGTGAGCACAGAAACAAATTGCAATTTAAACTCTTGTTGGAGTAAGATTAGGCAGTGAAAGATCAGATATATTCGTCCCATCTACACACACAAGAGGATCTCAAAGTGCGATCTCTATGCATCTTCACACACACTCGCTTTTTCTTTCCCTTGCTCTCCGACACATATAGAAATATCGGTTCCGAAACATTCCTAGGCAATCCGGCAGAGTATAAAAAGTGAGTGCTGAAAGCCAGCCTGAGGAATCTAGTATAGTCCCTACTTTTTAGTTCACCACTGAGTATCGGACTCGGCAAGGAGAGCAAGCAGAGGAAACGTTCAGTGTGCGTCGAAATATTTGAATCGCTCATGTTTGTGCGCGCAATGCAGTCATAAAGAAACATTAGACTGATGTGCTTACTCAGAGTATTTTTTTTCCTTGTTCCATTTATACCCCGCTATGGTCATATCGGCGGCCGTTCTCCTTTGGAACATACTAGGTGTTAACTCGTTATTTTTAATTTTTAATCATTATATCACGCACACATTCACACTTTCATTCATACTTCCAGACTATGCGGAAGATGGGGAATTATCTTGGTCGGAGAAAAATCCCCAACCCTATCGAACCCGGGACCCCTAGCACGGCAGGCAGGTGCTCTACCGACTGAGCTACGGGGCCAGCCTCAGAGTATTTGTAATAAAGGGAAGGTGACCTTAAGCTAACACGGACAAATAATGTGATCGTCTTTTTGTCGGAGTGTCAGCAGTTTATAGCTCTACACTGCACGACAGTGATTATATCTCTACAGTGGTTGTATCTCGTAAAATAATATGCTTATTCGTTTGTTTCTTTCTTCATCTAGAGCTTTTAACTAATTTACAAATAAAGAATGCAATTGTATGATATCGTTCACACAATTACCGTAAGTTAACTCTGATTATGTAAGTGGTTTTCTGGAAATTTCTAGGGAATACAGACAATACTCGAATAGCTCGCATAGTGATTTAGCTGCGATGCGGAGCATTTACGTATCAGGTTCTATTCCCGGCTGGAAGTAAGAATGAGAGTGTGACCTAATCTATAAAACCCAAAGAAAATCCAGAAACCCAATAAAATGCATTTTATTTTTTTATTTTGGTCCTCCAACTTTAAGTGGTATAGGACGATGAATGAAATGGGTGAATGATGCTCAAATGAGCCCAGGGTCCACAGAGCTTAGAGTTACCAATATTCATATTTCTGGTTAAGGGAAACCCTAGAAAAAACCTTATCCAGATAACTCACCCTGACAGAGAACGAAATTTGAGAACTCTTGAACATGAGGCAGACACTGTGCAAACCACGCTACGAGGTGGGCAATTAAAATGCACACGAGTTAACGTAATTACCGATAAGCTATATACTACAAAACTGAAAATCAATCACTGCAGTTATACAGGGAATATAAGTGGATCAAAACATTTCTTATAAGTTTCGAGAGTTTGAAATATGTTACGTTTATGTGATGAACATTTTCCTTTATGGCACTAGCAATGAGATTGCCGTCATAAGATGTATGAAGTTGGGAGTCCTTGAGTTTCTATCCTAATGTTTTATTGGAAATCATTGCTGATTTCACAAATCCACACATCGTAGAAGCATCTTCCGAAAATTTATTTTTCAAGACATCCAACTATTGTGCCCGCCTCGGTAGCGTGGTGGCAGCATGTCTGTCTCATCTTCAAGAGGTCCCGAGTTCGAATCTCGGTCAGGGTGAGTTACCTGGATAAGGTTTTTCCGGGGTTTTCCCTTATCCTGAAAGACGAATGTCGGGTAACTCAAAGCTCTATGGACCCTGGGCTTATTTGAGCATAATTTCACCCATCCCATTCATCGTCCGATATGACTTAACATGAGAGGACGTAAATTACAACTACAACAACATTCAACTATTGTAACGGCAAGTGTATACACTAAGATCTCAGCTGAAGTTTCAACGTTATTTACCGATATCAAGCAACAGTATCCATTACTTACTTTACTCTTAATTTTATGAACACCTCAATGACGGAAAGGCTATCAAAGTTAGCACATTGAAACAGTATGCAATTGGAACATGCAACCTTTATAAGTGAATGAATCATTCTGCAAGTGGTAGTCCTTAATGTGCAAGGTGAAATGCAGAAAAGGAGAACGTTACATGTCTTCAACTCATGCGTTAATGAGAGAACCTTAGTTAAAAGTATGTGTAAAATATAATGGTTTAAATATGTCAAACACATAGTCCTAGGGATTCCTTTGATTTTTCTAGGACTATACGAGATTTTAATCTCGTAGGTGTAATCCTTGATTCACATTCACATTTTTCCAGCTTTAAAAATACATTCCAGTAAAATGTGGAGAAAATGCAGTGTTTCCCATAATCATTGAAGTTTTAAAACTTGTTCCTTGTATGCTGTAGTATTCATATAACAATTTCTATACATTTTTGACTAGATATGACATTAAACTAAGAAATAAATGGTCAAATATATAACTTGACTAAAAGAAATTCAAATGGTTTTAACGGAGGCTAATTATTTTTACGAAAGAAGAGAAAAAATAGCAGACTTTCAAACACATTCCATGAGATATCAACATACAATAAACAATGTTTCGAAAAACACTAACACTAAAAGAAAAAATAATACAAAACTGCAGTATTACCGAGCTTTAAATGTTTCCTTCAGAAATTTTCTGCCTATCTTTTGTGGTTTATCAGTTATGTATATGATAAATATATTTATATATGATAAACATGTTCCGTCTATTTCTGATGAAGAATGAAGGATGGCCTGATATTTGCAGAAAAAATAAATATGAAACTTCGACCGTACGTCTGTCTTCCTTAATCCCTTTTCAGTAGTTATAGAAAACTGTCTGTAAAGGATGCAGAACAGGGGAAGACAGGTAGTGGCAGTATGACACCAGCTCCGTCAGCTCTAACCGCCAAAGATGCTCCCGAACAAAAGGCAGGTTAGCATGTGACGTCACCGCACTGATTTCTGTTGTCCAAGAGGAAGGAAAGAGTTTGATCTGTTGGGGTTCCGACAGCGTAGGAAAGACAGGAAACGTATCGGGTATTAATAATATGTACAACTTACATCTTGGGTGTGCTAACTGCTTTTATAACACAGTTGATCACAGTTTATAAACAATTACATTTTGGCTCTGTGCTATGAGAAAATATATAAAATGTCAGCTCCTAGTTTATCTGAAGGTCAGGCATGTTATAAAGTAAATAAAATAAAACTTAATAGATAGAGTCAACATGAAAAATTCAATGCCATGGCCGGGATTTGAACCACGGATCTCTTGGTTTCCGTCCAGTCGCTCTAACCCATTGAGCTACCATGGTCAACGTGCCGTCCTGGCATTAAATTCTCCATTTGACTCGTATATTTCCCCGGTAGACCACTAGGGGCTCTCGCATCCGAGATACACCGTTTGTGGCGACTTACTGTTGTAAGTACTTGAATCCCAGGCTTCATCATTTAACTCTTATTATTTTAGTTAATTGATGGAAATTAATCATTTCCTCACACTAGCCGTATATAGGCTAAGATCTTTAATAGATAGAGTCAACATGAAAAATTCAATGCCATGGCCATGAAAATTAGAGGAGAGCCACTCAGAAGAAAATTACGTGGACATTTTCCGATACTTCTTTAACTGGTTTATCAATGTCAGGACGTAATGTCTGGGAAATTTGTAATCAAAGGCTGCATGTTAGATTGTGAACCGACAAGATATTTCGGGGTTTGAACTTAGCTAATTTCATAACAGAAAAAAAGTTTTTTTGCATACCTATGTTGACTCAAACATACACAATATCCGTGCGGCAAGTGAATACAACCTTGGAAATCTGGTTCGGGGTATATTCTTGTAAAAATCAGCCAAGTCTTTCTTGTTTGCATATTTGACCTTCAGTACATCGTCACATTGTTAATTTAACAGTTCCATTAGGTATGTGGCAGCTACATTGTTGTGCTACACCTAACTGAACCCTCACATTATGTATTCACGGCGCCATTTATATACGCAACTTGGTGCTACACGGCTTTTGCCTGACGTCACACGCAATGATAGCCTCGCTCCCGGCTGAAATACGTCACAACTCTGGAAGCTGTCTTCCTCTGATGTATAACCTATAAGTGCTTTGACGGTGAAACAAACGTCGATAGAAATCGATGAATAATTTTTAAGCATTTTATACCTTCTCTTTGATCCAGTAGTTCATGACGTAGAGACTACACAGTTTTTTCGTGACACAAAAGCCTTGAACCGTGCAACGAAATACGAGTGAAAGTGATGAATATGAAGCAGATTCTAATTTCGATTTAACTGAAAAGGATTTTGTAGGTTATTTACAATAAATTTGAGATATGTATTTTCGTTCGTCTAGGCGACTCAGATGCTGGCCCAGGATCGCTGGTTCAAACCCGAACCATACAGATGGTTTTGAAATGTCTTAAAAGCAACAGCCCCATGTTAGCATTTCACTTATATGTAAAATAACTCTTACGGGATGAAATTCCAGTGCACCACCAGTGCTGATGTGATCTTGGCAATTGACAGCGTCGTTAAAAATAAAATATGTATATGATTTAATTTTCACATTTTCCTTTGTAAAGGCTAGTTGGAATCTTCATGTCTCTAACTTAAAAAATATTCAAATTAAGTACGAATTATGGAATTTATTTGAATTTCCTGTTTTTGAAGTTCAGTGCTGGAGAGAGGAAAAGTACCCTCGCGGGGAGAACGTCAGAATGTGTTACTAGCGATTATTTGATACCGAATATGTGTGGTGTAGAATACTCCTCTACCTACCATATGTAAGCAGTAGAGAAGTAAAACCTACCAATTTCCCTCACTTTACGGAGGAGGAAGCAACATGTGGCGTGACGAGGATGAGCCTGCAGTTGCTCGAGGCGGTGTGAAGGGATGGCAAGACTGTGCAGTATTTATTGAAGTGAATTAGTGTTCTGAAGTGCTAAGGTAATTTAAAAAGGTTAATGTTTTAATAATAGTGAGTGAATATGTATCAGAAGAACAAAGAGAGGAATAATCAGTGTTCATATTGACAATTATTAATTTAATAATAATTAAGTATTGATTTGTTTATGAAAGCAAAGATTTTTTGGGGAAAGCTATAATAATATCCAGTACTGTATAATTCTGTAAATAATTTCATATAAAATGTATGTATTCATATATTAAGGTAAAATTTAATACACCTGTATTGATGAACTTAAATTTAGCTTAAGTACTGTGCAATAAATTCAGAATTATAACTAAACTTAGTAAAATTTGGTATATTTTCCTGCTAGTCACCAGCATATTTTTGCTGCCTTCCAGTGGAGGTTTAATTCATTGTGTTACAATTTTTAAGAGTTCTAAGGTATCTGGGTATCTTTTGCCGTTGTTTACTGGTCTCCAGTAACTTTTAGTAAATTTATATTGTGTATTTTCTTTTCTCTCTCTCGCCAATATATTATTATTATTATTATTATTATTATTATTATTATTATTATTATTATTATTATTATTATTATTATTATTATTATTATTATTATTATTATTATTATTATTATTATTATTATTATTATTATTATTATTATTATTATTATTATTATTATTATTATTATTATTATTATTATTATTATTATTATTATTATTATTATTATTATTATTATTATTATTATTATTATTATTATTATTATTATTATTATTATTATTATTATTATTATTATTATTATTATTATTATTATTATTATTATTATTATTATTATTATTATTATTATTATTATTATTATTATTATTATTATTATTATTATTATTATTATTATTATTATTATTATTATTATTATTATTATTTAAATCCAACTGTAAACGTTGGGTTTTAATCATTAGAACACGCACACATTCCCACTCTCATTTATACTTACAGACTCTGGGGAAGATGAGGAATTACCTTTGTTGGAGAAAAATCCCCACCCCAAGCCGAGAATCGAGCCCAGGACCCCTAGCACAGCTGCTCTGCCGATTGGGCTAGAGGACCAGCCGGAAATTGTTCTTTAACACTAGCCGTCTTTAAGGCAAGGTTTCGATACGTAGAGTCAGACTGAAAAATTCAATGTCAAGGATCTACCAGTCTCCTTCCGGTTGCAATTAACCATTTACCTACTAAACAACATGCCAAAAGAACACTAAGTTCTCCAGTTTACTCGTATTTTCTCCGTTGAACTATTACGAGATCTCATACACAACGATATACATATTACTTCTGTGGCGACTTACTATGCTGTAAGTAATCAAGTCCCAGTCTGACTCTATCTTGCCCTGTCACAAGGCCGCGCCTTGGCTCAGTGGTTGGACCGCTTGGCTCTCACCAACGTGGCCCGGGTTCGATCCCAGGCGACCGCAAAGTGAGATTTGTGGTGGACAACACGGCGCTGGGGCGGGTTTTCTCCGGGACCTCCGGTTTCCCCCGCCATCTCATTCCACCGGTGCTCCATCTTCATCTCATGTATAATCAGTGTCACCGCCTGCGGTGCAGTATGTAGTAAAAGCGGGCGTTAAACACTACATACACACACTTGCCCTGTCACGGCTAGTGTGAAAGAACAATTTTCCATCAACTGACGTAAGAGTGATCTAAATGATGAAGCCTGTAGTTGGGAATTTAGTGTCATGCTAGCGTGTTGCCATTGGTAGCACAATGGTTAAGAGCAACTGGACGGAGACAGGGAGTTCCGAGGTTCAAATTCCGGCTATGGCATTGAATTGTTCCCTCTGAGTCTATCTATAGAATTAGTATATCGCATTGTTCCTGTCAATAAACAGTCAAGCAGCCTTTCTCTAAACATTAAAATAGTGTTAAATATTGGGGAATTACATAATTAATGCGTGCTTTCCGAAACCTATAACATTATTGGTTAACTCCGCATATATTTAATCACATGTGGTTATAACAGACGAGTAAAAAATATGCCTCTAACCCCCCTGTTCCAAATCTAGGAAGAGATATATATTTTAGAAAGGCTGTAAGATATTAACAGGTCCTCACATTACTACAAATAAAACCAAAGGGTGTGAGGTTTTCTTATATGTTAAGCGGCAACATTTCTGTCTACTGCTCAAGTCCTCAAATCTCAAAACGTACAAACATATTGTCGCGAAGCCGTTATCTACGATAGCGCGGCTAATCCTTGTTTCACGTAAGCTTGCCCCGTATCTCTTAACGGTCACATGACCTTATCACATCTCATTGGCTGCTGTTGCGGTGCAGACTTTTGTGCTGTAAAAATGAGTTCGTTATTTAACCTGGTGATATATCTTTATATGTTTGAAGAGAATTGTCAAATTTATATTTTCGTAACTGTTTTAATTGAATATACTACGCAACAGAGTTGATTTATCTGAAATGCATCTTAATTCTTAAACAAAGTAAAGAGGAGGTTCCTTTGCTCTCAAAAACATGGCACGATAGCACGTGATTTAGCGGTAGTGATGACATATTTGTTTATATGACTTTTATCACTGAACTTGTTTTGAACTGGCTTAGTCATATATCGCCATTCGAAGGTGTGTTGTGCCGAGTGCGAGAGCTAAATTATTTTATTGATCGTTTATTGCGCGTGTACTTATTATATGTATAATGATAGAGTCTACCGCCAGTTTTTCGCTGAAGCATCGCAAGGGAAAACCTTTACAAAGCGGCGAAAAAGGAATTGTGGTGCATGTGTTTAATGCACTCACAGAGAAGAATCCGTCTTTATCAGTAAGAGAAGTCGAACACCTGTGCTCTGAACTTACAGGTGTGTTAGATGCGCAGGAACATCGCGCCATGAAACTGAGACAACAGGAAAACTTACCACTCCAGGAGGGATATTACTGTGTGGCGAAGACGTTATTTAAGGACAATCAAATTGTCCACATCGCAAAATATACTACCTTGACGAGACTTGGGTAAATGAAGGACACACGACAAGTATGGCGTGACACGACTTTTATGACTGAAAGACAAGCATTTTTGCAAGGTATGTGTGGTGGTTTAAAAAGTCCTAGTGGAAAAGGCCGAAGGCGTTTCATAATAAACTTGTTCCAGTTTCATTGCTAATTCATTCAGTTTCAACTTGCTCAGTTTCATTATAAACTTCATTATTTTTACATGCCTTCATATTCTTATTTCTATCTTCCTGGCAATTATTATGACGTTTACTGCAGGTTTCAATGTGATGGGAAGGCACCGCCTATGGCCTATGGCGCGAAAGCATTAACCAATTAGGGTGTTGTGTAGTGTTTAACGCCCGCTTTTACTACATAGGGCACCGCAGGCGGTGACGCTGATGATACATGAGGTGAAGATGGAGTACCGGTGGAATGGGATAGCGAGGGAAACCGGAGGTCCCGGAGAAAACCCGCCCCAGCGCCGTGTTGTCCACCACAAATCTCACTTTGCGGTCTCCTGGGATCGAACCCGGGCCGCCTGGTGAGAGCCAAGCGGTCTAACCACTGAGCCACGGCGAATTAGGCTGAGGGGGAAGTTAGTTGCACGCGGAGTGATACATGTCAGCGGGGCAAGGTTATGTGAAACAGAGATTAGTTTACACAAAGAGCCGGGATAGCGCCGATAAATAACAGACGGATAGTTTATCACGAAGGTAAAGGACTTGCCGTCATAGATTAAGTTACACATCTGGAAGGTGATAGAATTTTCGGTTTGTTTACTCTGCCAGAAATCTCTCGAATTTATGAATGATATATATAAGAGATTGTGACCCGCCAGCGGAGAGTTGTATAACGAGAGTGAGTCGCAAGATGTAAGCAGAGAACAGCTGAGAGTGTTGTGTAACGAGAGCTGATGTAAACTGAACGCTGTTTGTTATTGTCATCGACCTTGGAAGTTCGTGTTGTATATGTGATGTAATGTTGTTACGTGAGAATTGAACGGTGTATTTCTACGGAAATAAAGAAGATTTAGAATTTCGGCAAAGTGGACTTTTAATTCTACGAACCCACGAAGTCACAATATACTCTTTCAAACTACAATTTAAATTTATTAGGTTCTTACTGCATGTGTACTGAGCAAAGGAAAGCGCATCATTATTTCAAATTGAGTAGGTTATGAATTAAACAATACAGTAGGCTACTTCAATACGTGGCTTTGTATTTAACAAATACAGAAGAAGTCTAAGTTAATAACGAGAACAATGCTTACTTCATTGCAAAAATTTTTCTGACAGTAATTAGTGATGGCACAACTTAGAGAAAGACAACGAATTGAAACACTAATGATGATCGGATATGCTGATACAAGAAGCCAAGAAGAGGTTTGTGTCTTGTTTAATGAAAAGTGTCTAGAACGAAGGATTGCTCGTTCTATGGTAGTCAACATTTTGAAAAAATCCAATAAAACTGGAAGTGTTAAAAATAAGCCAAAGTCTTGAAGGCCAAAACGAGTTACAGATGGTGATAAAAATCTTTATGTTTTACTATTTTATTATCAGTGGAAGAAAACCCACGTTTATCTACTCGCCAGTACATTATGGAAGGCAAGTAGTGAATTACCTGAATCATGAACATCCAGGAAGATGGATTGGCAGAGGAGGAAGTACTAAATGGCCGCCAGAACTCCTCACCTGAACCACTACAACTTTTTCTTGTACGGATATTTAAATGAGGGGGCGGGTTCCTACAAGGACTGACCAAGAGATCTTGAAGAGTTAAAGCGAAGATTTGGGCAAGAAATGCAGCTAATCAGGCAAACGGTATTGCTGGAAACAACTAATTTCAAATTGAGAGACTTTGGCATTGTTGCCAGTAAATGTGTGGAATACTTCCTCTACACTATTGGCACTTATCAGGGAATTTAAAAATTAATATAGTAGATAAATCAAAGTAGTGAAACCAACAACTGCTTATAATTGAGAAGTCAACAAGCTATCAGGCACTGGAACTGAAAGTAAAAACACCTTATGGTGGCTTTCTTATTTATTGTCCATTTGAAGTACTGTATTATTATTATTATTATTATTATTATTATTATTATTATTATTATTATTATTATTATTATTATTATTATTATTATTATTATTATTATTATTATTATTATTATTATTATTATTATTATTATTATTATTATTATTATTATTATTATTATTATTATTATTATTATTATTATTATTATTATTATTATTATTATTATTATTATTATTATTATTATTATTATTATTATTATTATTATTATTATTATTATTATTATTATTATTATTATTATTATTATTATTATTATTATTATTATTATTATTATTATTATTATTATTATTATTATTATTATTATTATTATTATTATTATTATTATTATTATTATTATTATTATTATTATTATTATTATTATTATTATTATTATTATTATTATTATTATTATTATTATTATTATTATTATTATTATTATTATTATTATTATTATTATTATTATTATTATTATTATTATTATTATTATTATTATTATTATTATTATTATTATTATTATTATTATTATTATTATTATTATTATTATTATTATTATTATTATTATTATTATTATTATTATTATTATTATTATTATTATTATTATTATTATTATTATTATTATTATTATTATTATTATTATTATTATCATCATCATTATTGTTGTTGTTGTTAGCTACCCTCTTTCATGAATCAGATATTAAAAAAGAAGCCGGCTATAGGTAGTCCCTTGAGCCTACATACCGATCCGCAGTGTACTTTGTGCATGGATGGTTAGAGCGCCAGGCTTTTAAAGATGAGGTTTCAGTTATAATCCAGCTCCTGTCTGCACTGTAATGTACAATAATGCACTACTTACACAGAACCACAAATTTTAACTGACAAAACATTTGTACCATCCGTGAAACGCCTGCCGCATAAAACCCACATTACTGGGTTAGTTACGAGATATATGGAACTTCAAAAAGTGAGCACATATTATATTTTACCTTTGAATTAAATATTATTGAAAAGTTTGTGCACCACATTTTCCATAAAATTATTTCCTATGAGGCAAATATCATACGTCCTTTTCTGTTACACGTCTTAACAAACAAAGAAATTGGGGGGAATGAACTAAAAGTTATGGCCAGTTTGAAAGAAATCAAACCAATTTTTCTGTTTCACGTAATTTCCAATAAAAATTTCCATGCACTCGTAATTATGGTGTACTAAATCTGTCAACGCTAGAGCTGGTTGCAATATACTATGCGGCCAAGTCCTCGGTTATTCTGCTTACTGGCCGCGCCGTGGCTCAGTGGTTACACCGCTCTCACCAAGGCGGCCCGGGTTCGATCCCAGGCGACCGCAAAGTGAGATTTGTGGTGGACAACATGGCGCTGGGGGCGGGTTTTCTACGGGATCTCCGGCTTCCCCCGCCATCTCATTCCACCGATGCTCCATCTTCATCTCATGTATCATCTGTGTCATCGCCTGCGGTGCCGTATGTAGTAAAAGCGTGCGTTAAACACTACACACACACACTCTGCTCACTCAGACTTCATTTTAAATTTACAAATTGTATAAAAATAGATTATCTTTAGCATCTAATTCATTTCAAATAATGTAATTAATAGAAAAATCTATTCTCCTGCTCATGTTGCGTTATTTATGATAAAGTTTTGGTTTACATTCAGTTCAGTTAAGCACTTAATATTAGTAACACACAAAATTCAGAAACAATATTAAAAATCTTTTAGCAGAACCATAGAGCAATAAATTCAGGGGTGGTAAAAACAACTCTTGTCATGAAAAGGGCAAAAGAGTCGCAAAATTTCAGTGGATATATATCAAATAAAGCACTTCCCTCTAAAACACACACTGAAATATTTCAAAACCCGTTAAAAATACGAACAACAACAAAATAATTTGATATAATTATTTATTTGAATAACTTCTGTATTTTTTCAAACAATGTAAGTAAGTACCACAAATGCATGAACTTTATCATCGTTAAAGCCGTTTTGTGAAAATAAAAATTAGCATATTTTACTAAAGGGTAATTTAAGAGAGTGGAAATTTTGTGAATTATTGCATACTGGAAAGGTACTGTATTTAAATACAAAGTTTAGTGTATGTGTATTCAATTTCTTGAGCCATGCTCAGAAACACAAACAAGCAAACACACTGTCACAGGTAGCCGAGGTCACGAGGTTATTAAGGAAGGTGTTGGTTCAAATCTCACTATAGCTGTCCTATCTGAGCATTTTTTTTTTTCAGGTTAATCCCTCGCAATTTGGTAAGGCAAGGAACTCTATGATTTAATAATTCCTTTAATACATATGCATTTACTCACTGAAAACTTCCACAGTATGCACAAAAATACTTTATATAAAAAGTGTGAAAACATTATGCTAACAGAGAATACAAATTTAAGGGAATTTTGCGTACTTTCTGTGATTAAAACTACTTTGGAAAGATATTAATTATTTACTAATCAAAATTTATCCTTAACACTGAAACATAGTTTTGTTACGCACTTTTATTCTTGGCGTGATTACAGAAAAACAAGGCTTTCAACATATACCAACTCCGTACCACCAACCAATGACGCGAAGTTTCAACTGGAGTACGATTTTGAACGTGCAGGGATATTTTTGGAACTAATTTTCTGAAACTATTAGGAGTTTAATATGTTCAAGTCTTTCCTTTGCGCAAATTATAAATTCACGTTTTTATAAATCTTCAGAGATACTACACAATAACATTTAATAATATTTATAATTAAATTCCCAGAACTCCTTGAGAGCCATCTTCTTGCCGTGAGGGGTCGGATTCGATCTGATCAGGCGGAAAGTTACCGATGTGAAAGTGCTATTTACTGGATTTCGTATGGACTGCCATTTCAAGACTGTCATATTTGGAAGTGCCGTAATAAGCTAAAATGAATAAAATATATTTATAAAAATATACGTAAAGCAAGCAAATAAGCAATATTATTTACAAAAACCTGAAATAGTACGCTTTTTAACATTAGTTTAGTGGACTATAATAATGTTTAAACTGTTGGAGGTTTATAAATAGCTCTCCAAGTAAGCGCACTTTCTGATAGCAATTAAGAAATGTACATTTTTATTAAAATCCAATCCCTAATCATCATCTACCGCTTATGATGCTAAATGTTGTACTGACGAACATAGGAAGAAATAAAGGATATAAGTTACCGTGATTGACACACTTTTATTTCAGTAAAATCTCTTTACTAGATTACTGCTGCAATACAAAAATATCAGAGTCAAGCAGCAGACAGTTAAAAAAAATATGAAGTGCAATAAAACGGTACAAGCCACGGGAAGCAACTTTCTTGGTACTTCTGCATTAGATGTGGATCACTAACTGCGCACAATCAGTAACACGAGACAGGATTTATGGAACCCGTAGACGGTTAATGAGCCACAAGATCATGTTTCCTTTTAACGTGGTTTATTAACTTAATTAAAATCGCTATCGAGGCCACGAGACGATCATCCACCAGCTCTCCGTGATCGATGTGCACACGGAAGTTTAAAAACGCAAGCACCCAACGCACAGAAAAACTTCTTTTGTTAATTATGACGTTAATAGCAACTGCTTTCAACAGAATTGCAATTGTTTTAAAAGTATCATAAATAATTTATTGATAGATATTTCATATACTCATACTTAACCGAGCGGGATGGCTCAGGAGGTTTCGTCTGTGGCCCACATTCTGTAGGCCCGTGTTCGATTCCCGTGGCCGACCTACCTGACCCATGGGTTATTCGGGGATTTTCCCGGGTCGCTAGGCGAATGCTGAGTAGGTCATTTATATCCCCCGAATTTCCTGTCCCTCCTTTCATCTTCGTTATCAATTTATATCTCTCATCTGGGGCTCTTTCAGGGTACACGTGTCGGCGGGCGTCTTGGCGGTGCATGGCAGGATGATATGCTCCTGGTAAAGTTTCCTCTTCCGGTAGTACGGTTGCCGGTCTCCGCTCCTCTACTGGGACCATTTTGGGATCGCTAGCCAGGGATCTTTGGGGCTCGGCTGCTGGGCTCGTTGTCGTCCCGCAGTAGGGGAGCGTGTCCGTCGTCCTGGTCTGTCGGGGGAAGTCTCTATACACGGTGTTCATTTTTATTCGTTATTTCCCGCCCTACAATTGAGCAAGAATGACGTCATAGTTGGCTGGTGAGTCTATCTAGAAATCATAGCGCCCTCTACGGCGAAGAAGCGGTAATGTTTGCGGAACAGTAACTAACTACAACGCCCTGAGTGTGATTGTGCTGATAACTAGTACTACCGGCCTCACCTGTCACCCCTCTTTACGGTAATCATGAAATAATGTGAAATATGTAGTGTTTAACGACCGCTTTTACTACATACGGCACCGCAGGCGATGACACTGATGATACATGAGATGAAGGAGCAAGGCTGGAATGAGATAGCGGGGGAAACCGGAGATCCTGGAGAAAACCCGCCCCAGCGCCGTTTGTCCACCACAAATCTCACTTTGCGCTCGCCTGGGATCGAACCCGGGCCGCCTTGGTGAGAGCCAAGCGGTCTAACCACTGAGCCACGGCGCGGCCACGGTAATCATGATTATCACTCTAGTATATACGTAAAGTAGCATGTTTCTACTCTTTAAAGGTGGATATGTAGACAGAGCACCGCGTCTTCAAGGTTGAATGCTACTTTCGTACGTGCATTAAAATTGGTGCGTCATATACATATATGTTAAACCACTACATGGAGGAGTTTATGGAGCGCTATCCAGCATTCAGACAAGTCTCTCGGAGCACAATGTTATCAAAAGTGTCGAGGTACCGTCAAATTGACATACATTGCAACATAAACGTCTTATGTTTTATCAGTATATGATATACAATTTTTGTCATTCTCACGCTTAGTTAAAATATCTTTATTAACGTTTATGTCCTTATGTCTTTTAAAACCTATAGATAAATAAAACATTCACAATATACAAGATCATATACTCGCAACATGAGAAATACTCAATGCTATAAAGTGACGGTCCCAATTTAGAAGTAATAAACATAATAAGTAAATATTATAAATATGTAACATAAATAATCTGTTTCTTGCCCGCCTCCGTGGTGTGAGGTAGCGTGTGTACCTCACACAAGAGGTCGCGAGTTCGAATCTTCTTAAGTATGAGTTATCTGGATAAGGTATTTTCCAGGGTTTTCCCTTATCCTACGAAGACGAATGTTGGGTGACTATGAGCTCTAGGGACCCTCGACTCATATGAGTATCATATCATTCGTTTCATTCATTCACTCATTCATTCATTTGTTCATTTATTGTTCGATATAACGTGCACTGTTGGAAGGACAAAAAAAGAAAAGTCTGTTTCTGTACTAAAATGTTTTGAAACTAATACTGTTATTAATTTGATATTCCTTAATTAAATTATATTAAGTTATATATCTTCACAGAGAAACGCAAAATTGCATGACATTGTTTGCATTTTTTCGGCATTTAGCGTTGACATTCATTAAAACAAGCTACAACAGTTATGGTATCTACACGCCAGGTCAAATTAGGCACCTTTATATTACGCGGGCAGGACTCACCCCTCAAATAGTATGTGTACCTGCCGGTAGAGGGAGGGTTCAAAGCTGCTGACAGCAGATCAAGTTCGATCGCAAGCCGCTAGGGAAATCGTATATAAACTCGCTCCATCAGCGATGCTAATGATGACGTCAAATTGCGCGGTAAAACCACAGATAAAAATTAACACTGTGTACAAGTAAACTGTAAGGACACTGCCCTCTGTATTGTCGTGTCTCCTTGGGTCGGCCGCCCTCTGTCTCCTTCGCCCCATCCTTCATCCCGGGGGTGCCCCACTTGGGGTTATACGAACAATGGGCCCAGCATGGCGTCCTACGTGCCGAATCAACTCCGTAATAAATCCTAATCCTAATCCATACTTCGGTTTCATATCGTTTTCACTTTCTCTATCACCTATCAATAACTAGGTGTTTATTTGTTTATTTACCGTTGCAGGACAAAGGCCATGATAAACCAAGCAAAACAATATGGTAAAATATATAAAGATGTAACAAACGTATTATAATGATGTAAAAAATACAGTAAAGAACATACATGCAGAAGTGCAACAAAGAGGTTAAAATGAAGGGGGGGAATGCTGCCAAGGGGAACCGTATAAATAATTTGATATTTAAATTTGAAGTTTTAGAACATAACAGTAAAAATAAGTAAATGTTACAAGGTATTTATAATTATTGTAATATAGTATGATGAGCAGGTATAAAGACTAAAACAATTTCATATGCGAGTTTCTCGAATACGACAGTCAGAAATGTATGTAATGCAAAATGTAGATAGTTTGGAATTCAAGAATGAAGGAATTGATAGAGAAATGTTAAAGGGTGTAATGCTTTTTGTCCCCAAAGCTGGAGTTAATGGAGTAATTCGGAGAAGGTATAAGAAGGATAAATCGATAAGATTTCATACAAAGCGTATAGACTACTAGTAGGTACAGGATGAACTTCATTTCACCCAAAATGCAATATGTAGATTTCATATAAAATACATATTCCGAGACCCACTGCACCCAAAAAGCACGTATTCAGTCATATGGCCATGTGTGTTTGTGTTTGTGAACAGTACTGTGACTTTGTGGGTTCGTAGAATTAAATGTCCAATTTTCCGAAATTCTAAATGTTCTTTATTTACGTAGAGATACACTGTTCAATTCTCACGTAACAACATTACATCACATAATAACACAATCTTCCAAGGTCGATGACAATAACAGCGTCCAGTTCAGCTCTCTTAACAACAACACTCTTGTTACACAACTGACTCATCACTAGCCATGGCTTCTTTTTATACACCCATTCATGAATTCCAGACTGTCCTGCACAATCACTAGATTTTTCTGGAATCAACAAAGTATCTAATGACGTAATCCGAATATTCTACCACCTTCCCGAAACGTGAAACCGTGTCTGCACTGGCAAGTATTTTATCTCAGCTATCTTTTTGCCGGCTATTTGTTTACACTAGCCGCGCTATCGTTAACTGATTACGCAAGCTCTTTATTACAGTGAAACAATATCCGCTGTCTGTTTTCTATTTGTGCCGAAACTTTATTGCCTGTTGCCGCGACAGTACAAATAAGAATGCAGTTTATGGTGAACAATCCTGGTATGTAAGTAGTATGTGTACGGTCCAAAAATATGGCCTCCAAAGTCGCTGCAATAATTGTAATTGATAATTGTTATCAAACTTTTTTTCTCCCTCAAAAATGGAAATAACGATGTTGATTAAATTGCCATTGTGTACATTGTTTACATGATACGGTTTTTCTTTTCAATTTTAAACCTAAGTCCTCCAACGAGAAATGAAATGATGCTGAGATGAATCCAGGATCCACATAGTTTACAGTTGTCAGACATTCATCTTTTCAGGATAAGGGAAAATCCCGAAAAACGCTTATCCAGGTAACTCACCCTGACTGAGAACCGAACTCGAAACTCCTTGAACGTGAGACAGACAGCCATTATCCATGCTACCGAGGCGGGTACATGACAAGTTAAGTGCATATATTGAATACACTGGGAATAGTCGAAAGAAATTTTGTATAACTTTGTATAATTGCTAAATGTTAATAGACAAACAGAACGTATACACAAAAGTTAAAGAGCCGAAACATAGGCCTCATTTCAAACAAATTCTCGTTGTGTCAGCAATTTTTACTGTCGCTTTAAATTTTCCAATGCCTATTCAGTTGTTTCTCGAGACTTCTTGGAAAGAGCATAAAGGCCAGCCCATATTGACCCAGTTTTAAACATGTGACTTACGATTCTGTTTGCCTTATCCTCCTTGTGCCGACAGCAAAATGTGCAATGCTACTATTTATACAAACGTTTACGTTGATTAATTTGAAGCACATAGAAATATAAGATTTCATAGAAATATTTTGTGGAAGTTACAGATAAAACATAATGAATAGAGAAAGCTATGTGAATTTAACACATCAGGCTTTTTTTATTTTATTATTATTATTTTTTTGGACAAGGCAAAGTTTAAAGGCCAAATATCACTAGTTAAAGGGCAGTTCATAACTATCTTTTTATTATTAAACGTTTAAATCACTTTAAATTTTAAAAGGATTTTTTAGGCGTTTCGTTTGCACTGCTAGAAATAATCCTTGTTACACAATTTAAAGCAGTTGTGGAAAAAGTTCTACACTAGTAAATATCAATGAGTAGAACCAGACTGAAAAATTCAATGCCATAGCCGGAATTTGAACCACGGATCTCCCGCTCTCCGTGCGGTTTCTCTAACTCACTGAGCTACTATGACCAACATGCCGACATGGTATTAAATTCTTCAACTGTCTCGTATGTTTCCTGGTAAATCACTAGGGGTTCTCATATGCCATGAGCCACGCACCTTTTGTGGCGACTTACTATGCTGTAAGTACCTACTTACTGGTCAGTTGGAGAATTTAATGCCATGTCGGCATGTAGGACATATTAGCTCAGTGGTTTAGAGCAACCGCACAAAGAGCAGGAGATCCGTGGTTCAAATCCCGGCTATGGCATTGACTTTTTCAGTCTTGCTCTACTCATTTAAACCTTAGCCTACACACGTGGAAGAAATGGTGATTTTCACTAGTAAATGTATTAATACTGTAACTTTGTGGGTTCGTAGAATTAAAAGTCCAATTTGCCGAAATTCTGAATGTTCTTTATTTCCTGTTCAATTCTCACGTAACAACATTATATCACATATACAACACAATCTTCCAAGGTCGATGACAATAACAAACAGCGTTCAGTTTACAACATCAGCTCTCGTTACAACACTCTCAGCTGTTCTCTGCTTACCTCTTGCGACTCACTCTCGTTTTACAACTCCCGCTGGCGTGTCAAAATCTCTTTTATATCCCATTCATAAATTCGAGATATTTCCGGAATAATAAAGAAACCAAATATTCTATCACCTTCCAGAAGCGTAACTTAATGTATGCCGGCACGTCCTTTATCTCAGCTATCTTTATTTGTCGGCTCTTTGTTTACACTAGCCGCGCTATCATAGATAACGGCTTCGCGACAAAACTAACAAAAAAGACTGGTTTGTTTCTTTCGTATCAATTAGTTTCCAGGAAGCATTTTAAACTGCGATAATGATTATCTCAATTGTTTTATATTTGGAATTAGTAAATCAAGTTGCTTTCCTTAAAAGCAAAATAATCAGATTTTATGTATTGTTCTAAGAAGTTATCAAAGACCGTCTGAGATTCAAGTGGCGAATAGCAAGAAAGTGATTGACGTCTGTAATAACAAATAAATAAATGAAATTTTTAACAAGTTCTCTAAATAAATTAACAAAGTTTGTTAGTGTTGTAGCATTACAGCTAAAATTTGTGGTTGATAGATTAAGAATTATATGTATTTCTGTGTATTGCCTTAATAAATATGGTCCAAACCTTTGATAAAAGAATATAGCTTAATTCGCTACTACCAATAGACCGGATTAATTATGATGTTTTAAACTCGTGATAACAGCTTTAGGAAAAGTACCTGAAAATACTAAACAGTATAGGCTTGGTGATCACAAATAGCCAGCCAAACAAACGCGGAGTAAAAGATCCCACATTCTGTGACCATGAGGTCAGAAGATTAAACAGAGAGGGTGCCTCTTCATCTTAAATTCAAGGGCCCCAGAAGAAAGGGAGCCAGCAGAATGGGGCTCAATAGTCCTTTAAGAAAATCCTGCTATTGTCGAAACAACCTTAGTATCAGACTTTAAGCTAACACAGCATCGCATCCCTTCACGTTGTCATGTTTTATCAACTGTGAGGAACAAATATAAACAAATGCCACTTGGGATAATACTCGTGTATATAATTCAATAGAAAATTATCTCAAAATGAACGACAGTGGGCCCATTTCATTTCCAACGCGATGCAAAGGAGGAAGAGATGAAGCGGAGATAAGGTGACCAGTTTCTGAAGCGAAGCGCGCTAGGAAACATGTAGCTCTAATGCTTCCAGCATGACACCAAACTTGACCATCTAACTCAACCTAAATCACTTGCAACCGGGGGATCCCATAGCAGCTTCAGGAAAGGAGACCCAATGTTCCCGCCAAACACCAAGAAAAAATCTTTCAGAGCGTATTTCCCCGACTTCCCGCAACATACCAACCGCGGTCCTCTGGTCTTACAACCCTATTACATCTCTCTTACAGATGAAATACACGTTCAAGCAATGATGAAGGTAGAGGAACAATTACTCTAGCATTCGCCTGTCGTCTCGGGGAACGGAATAATAATAATAATAATAATAATAATAATAATAATAATAATAATAATAATAATAATAATAATAATAATAATAATAATAATAATAATAATAATAATAATAATAATAATAATAATAATAATAATAATAATAATAATAATAATAATAATAATAATAATAATAATAATAATAATAATAGAAGAAGAAGAAGAAGAAGAAGAAGAAGAAGAAGAAGAAGAAGAAGAAGAAGAAGAAGAAGAAGAAGAAGAAGAAGAAGAAGAAGAAGAAGAAGAAGAAGAAGAAGAAGAAGAAGAAGAAGAAGAAGAAGAAGAAGAAGAAGAAGAAGAAGAAGAAGAAGAAGAAGAAGAAGAAGAAGAAGAAGAAGAAGAAGAAGAAGAAGAAGAAGAAGAAGAAGAAGAAGAAGAAGAGAAGAAGAAGAAGAAGAAGAAGAAGAAGAAGAAGAAGAAGAAGAAGAAGAAGAAGAAGAGAAGAAGAAGAAGAAGAAGAAGAAGAAGAAGAAGAAGAAGAAGAAGAAGAAGAAGAAGAAGAAGAAGAAGAAGAAGAAGAAGAAGAAGAAGAAGAAGAAGAAGAAGAAGAAGAAGAAGAAGAAGAAGAAGAAGAAGAAGAAGAAGAAGAAGAAGAAGAAGAAGAAGAAGAAGAAGAAGAAGAAGAAGAAGAAGAAGAAGAAGAAGAAGAAGAAGAAGAGAAGAAGAAGAAGAAGAAGAAGAAGAAGAAGAAGAAGAAGAAGAAGAAGAAGAAGAAGAAGAAGAAGAAGAAGAAGAAGAAGAAGAAGAAGAAGAAGAAGAAGAAGAAGAAGAAGAAGAAGAAGAAGAAGAAGAAGAAGAAGAAGAAGAAGAAGAAGAAGAAGAAGGTATATCGAAAAAAGCTGAATTTCAATTAATCTGAACTGCATTACTAAAATATGCATTTCGACCACATGTGATCCTCTCTTGTCAGTGGTGATATTTACTTTAATTGTATATAGAAATATAAATCTAATTTCTACTAATGATCATTGGAAGAATGACCCTTTAAAACAAGTTAGCGTAAGATCACAGTTCACAAAATGGAAGACTTTGTCTAACGGTGAAAGTTCGTTATTAGAGAAAAACTCGTGTGCTCTCCTACATTTGATAAAAGCGTCTTCTTATTCTACTTCTGCCTTACAGCTATTTCGCAGTGCTCCCGTTTTAGTTATTTTAGCGCACACAACGTTCCACAAGGCAAAACCGATGTTAATTTACAGAGACAGTTGGTTTCTCCTGCATTAGGTTCTTAGCAAACTCAACTCATTTCGTTTCTCGACACTTTTAAATGCTTACCTTTAGAGCGTTTCGTATTTTCAGCTTACTGTCAATCACCGAGGTAACAATAGGGCGCTACCTCATGCCCACCTCGGTAGCGCAGATGGTAGCGTGTCTGCCTCACGTTCAAGAGGTCCCGAGTTTGAATCTCGGTCAGGGTCAGTTACCTGGATAAGGTTTCTCCCTGGAGTTTCCCTTATCCTGAAAGGCGAATGCCGGGTAACTCTAAGCTCGTGGATCCCGAACTAATTTGAGCATTTTTTCACCCATTTCATCGTCCGATATGACTTCACGTTGGAGGACGTAAATAAAAAATAAAAATTGTGTGTGCTTAAGACCACACGACAGAAGTGAAAACTTAAAAAAAAAAAAAATACTCATTAAAATTATTCTTAAAAACTATTTTAAAATGTTTAATGTTGACACTCATTCTTGCGCAAAGAGGTCAGTTTCATGACTTACGGTAAGTGTGCTCGCAAATGAAATACTCAAAAAACTCAATGACCGCGGAATTGCGACCTTGCGAAGAGGGTTATACATAAAGAATGTATAAAGGAAGTAAAATCAAATCACATAATAAATTGTTTTACATGTATTTTATTTTTACATTAAAATACATGCTATTTTCACAATCATTTTTCATATTTTGTTTCTTGCTGCTTCATTGCTTTTTATTTTTAATAAATATACAAGTTCATGCATATCTTGTAACATAATTATATGATATTAATTTGCTTATTTGCATATTTTTTGAATATTCGGAAATGTTTGGTTACGTATACATTTTACGCATGTTATTACATATCCTTACATATACTCATTACTCCATATTTTATTGCACGTTCGTACATATTTTCAATCATATTTTACTACATGTCATATTCATTTTAAATGTTTTGTCACAATTGATACTGATATTAATACATTTTCTTGACCCTCGCTCGGTCTTTCAGCTTGTGGAAAACATAACCTACAAGTTCTAAATGAAAATAAACGCAAAACGTAATTTAATACGTGATAATTTTATTATTTACAAGTTATTACATCTAATTTATTGATTTTTTACGTTTTACTACTCACAATAAAGAGAAATTGTCAATAAAAATAACCAGCTCTTAAATGAAACATCTCTTTCACGAATTCCTAAAACTTTTGTTTCCAATTAGCACACCCGTTTTATTTTTAGTTATCATGGTTTTAATTGTTCAAATACTGAACATCGGTGATATTATCTGATCCTTTTGACTATTATAGTTGTTTAAAGTGGAATTTGAATGTCAACTTGTTAAACGACGGAAGGTTATCTGACCGGATCGGTTGACAGACATTTGACAGACGTTTGTAAGAACGGCCCTAAGATAATTATTTTTATAATGAATCTCCTTTAGGGTTTTTGAATTTTTCATAGTATTTGAAATATGTTTAAATATACCTGGATGAGTGTTGTTGATGCGCTTTTGAATGGAGGCTTTCTTTGTGGAATTTGCGTCCTCCAACGTTATGTCATATCGGACGGTGGATGAATTGGGTGAAATGATGCTCAAATGAGTCCAGGGTCCATGGAGCTTAGAGTTTCCCGACATTCGCCTTGAAGGATAAGGGAAAACCCTGGAAAAAACCTTATCCAGGTAACTCACCCTGACCGAGATTCGAACTCGGGACCTCTTGAACGTGAGGTAGACACGCTACCATCTACGCTACCGAGGCGGGCTGTTGAGTGGAGTGCAACAGAAAATCTACGGTGTATAGTGGTATGGACAACATAAGAATGAATTAATGATTGAGTGTTGGGGGGGGGGGGTTAGTTCGGATTGAGCCGACTCGAGCCGACTTCACTCGAATGAGCGTCACATATTCCAGTGTGCCGACTCAGTTTAATTCACTACCGACAAGAAATGCTAAACGCGCCCTAAAGAAGTTTTCGCTTTAAAAAAAAAAAAAAAAAAAAAAAAAAAAAAAAAAAAAAAAAAAAAAAAAAACCTCTGTTGTACGCCCATAAACGCTACTACTACCGAGGTAACAATGCTTACAGAAGCAATCAAGTTTATCCCTTTGACTGCTCTACCTTATCCTGGAAAGCAGGAAAGGCGTAACATCAGACAGAATTAACTAAACAGAACTTCCGTATGTTAACTGTCTTAAATTTTTCATTATTTTACTTTTTGAAAAACCCTAGATAATAGTGCACATGTAAAGTGCTAGATTTTATGTGTTCTTTTGTTTCCTACGTAACATGGGCTAGTTAATTACATCGTCTGCTTACATAAGGTTGGATTCGAAAAGTGGAGAGATTATAAGACAGAAAACTCTGGAAAAAAAATACTTGAAGAAGAACTCTTGTTCTCGGAAGATATAACATACCATCTGCTATAACTTGGCAAGAGAAGTACTTCCGGTATTAGGTAATACTCATAATTTTTTTTTAATTTATGGTTAACTCGTTAACCCTTACATCGCCATTAACGACGTATAGTGCATTCATCTGAGCAACATGGTTTTTTTTCGTTGTCATCTGCAATTAAATTCGACTTCTTTTTCCCTACTAACGACATCTACGTGCTATGGGATCTATCTACTGTCTATCCTCTGACCTGAATGACCTGTATAGTACATATATTTTGTGTTTTATTTCGAATATGAATTCTTTTGGGATTCACTGTTTTCATAATAAAGATCACCGCTCAAATAAGTTCATTCCACGAAAAAGTGTATTTGTCGTAAATTGTGAACTTCAACAATAACCACATTTCTTGTGTAGTATGATTTTGCTTCCTTCTAAGGGTTTACCAGTTCGTAAAACCATTCAAAATGAACAGAAGAAATGTTGAGTTTGAAACAACACATTTTGAAAAATGCATTAATATTTAATACAAAAATGCAGAGATAACACTTTTATTATTGGTATTATCATTATCATCATCAGATATAACAATTTTGAAGAAGTTGGCTTTAAGTTGGCTACTCTCACACAATCATAGGACAGCTCGATATTGTGATTGGTCTACACACTCCGTGTGCTATCTACGACGTCATTGCCTCCATTCGTCTTGCTGGAAATGGTTGGAAATTATTATTATTATTATTATTATTATTATTATTATTATTATTATTATTATTATTATTATTATTATTATTATTATTATTATTATTATTATTATTATTATTATTATTATTATTATTATTATTATTATTATTATTATTATTATTATTATTATTATTATTATTATTATTATTATTATTATTATTATTATTATTATTATTAGTAGTAGTAGTAGTAGTAGTAGTAGTAGTAGTAGTAGTAGTAGTAGTAGTAGTAGTAGTAGTAGTAGTAGTAGTAGTAGTAGTAGTAGTAGTAGTACTATTATATCTTAAATACATTTCCTGTTACAATGCTCACTTACCTGTTGACTTGAAAACTGGCCAGTAAAACAAGAACATAGGAGGGGAGATGGGCTTTTATGTTTGTGGATTGACTATTTTAGAAACCCAGCGGGAAGGCTCAGACGGTTTCGTCTGTGGCCCGCATTCGGAAGGTCCCGGTTCGATTCCCGTGGACGACTTACCTCCTCCATGGGTTTTCTGAGTCGCCAGGCTGGGTAGGTTAATTATATTCCTCAAATTTCATGTTCCTCCATTTCATCTCCATTATCGTTTCACATCATCTCTCCTCTGGCGGTCTCGTTGTATGGCATCAAGAGTAAAACTTCCTCTTCCGGTAGAACGGTCTCTGGTCTTCGAGTCAGGTGTGGTGGGGCCGTTTCTGGACTCCAGAAGGGTGAAGTGCTGGTTGTTCTGGTCTGGCGGGGAGTTTCAAGTGCGGGATCCTTGCCCTGTGCACTATCGCGGCTCCTTCAGACGGCCGCTCTGTCTGCTCTCGCTTTATCCTTCCTCAGGGGATGCTCACTTGGGAGTATAGGTTGCAGTGCCGAGTCCCCCTCTGTACCGTAATCCAATCCAATCCGACTAGTTTAGAAAGTAACGAAATGAAAACAATAGAGCAATTACAAACAGTATAAAAGAGGCTGGTGATGTGTACTGAATTACAAACCAGCGTCCTTTAATCGGAAATGTCATAGCGGAATAAATGTTTATCTGAAGAAAAAAAATGTGCATTAAATAAGCGGTTCTGGATATTGGTCTACTGAGTTTAAAGGAAAAAGAAAATCTTCTTTACTCAGGAAATAAAGAACCTTATTGCTTTAGAATATAAGACACGCTATCACAGGACTAGGAAGAGGAATCATATAAGTTGGATAAGTTAACTTTTTTACTTTTTTGTTACGCATTCACAGCAAGTAAAGCACCGTATTTTATCCAAAAATTCTATACATCAACAAAAGTATACTTATGTTCTACAGCCCTTGAACTCCACCCTTAACAAAAGAGTACTATAAAGAGTACCATGAATGCGTCAGTATGTCTGTCTGTGAAGACCGTAATTCCAAAAAGATCTCCATAAGTATGTATTTGAGTACAGCACCTTACAAGGATGATGCTAAATGTAAATTTTCAAGAAAACACTTTCATCTTACACCTGCTTTACTTAGAAACTTCCTATAATTTATTTTCTCAAAATTAATTTATCGACTTGATTAAAATATTTACAAGTATGTTTGTAAATTTCTGAAAATTGCTTATGCGGTATTCTTCATTCGGAATGAATTTTAATGAATGAATTAGAAATAGACAACAACATGGACATAAAAGGATATTGGTTTTTCAATAGGCACAATCTATTTTAAATAAATTTTTGTGGCATCAGCCATTTTTAAGTAAAAATTAACACGCATTTGTCTTGGAGGTTTTAATACATAAAAACAGAAGTTTTTGATTGAATTTAAAAATGGTATTAAATTGTTATTAACACTTTAATTTCTGGAGCCCCACGTGCCACATCAAGTCATATTTCAGTTCAGCATACAAAAGTACATTAAGAGACTTTTTTTTCTCGCAGGCTTGGATTACCGTTTCACGGCCTGTCTTCTGTAAACGGGAGCTCTTGAATGAATGTAATTGCATTGCATAAAAGCGCAGTGAACTCGGAACATTTTGGAGGAATGAAAGGTAAACAGGGGTGTCCATTTCGTGATGCCGTGTTGAGTCACGTAGCCTACCTCAACCTAATATATATTCCGTGTATGCCGAGATGCTCTTGAGCCGATCAGCTGAGAGGAGAAGGGAATGGGGAGGCAATAGACTTGGTCTTGCAACATCCCGACGACACCACGCGGTGCAATAGACCGTAGGGAGGGTAGAAAAGGAGAAGGGAGAGAGAGAGAGGAGGAATGGGCGGAGTCTAAAAGTGGTGCGGTTGCATGGATGGGATTCCCAGACCTGGCCGGGTGGGCACCACTTTAACTTTACTGCTCGAGACGTTGCAGTCAGTCACAAGTCAACGGACAGGCGCGGCGCGGGAGCGTACAAATCGTGACGCACTCATTCCAATAAAGTGGGTAAAATCGTGTGCTTGTGCTGCTGTCGTACCTCTGCTGTTTTGTTGGCTTGTAAACATCTGCACGTGCTCCTGCGGTCGTGTTAACCAAGGAAGCCCTTTCAAAACAAAAGACAGTAATTTGATCTCGCGTTGTTAGCAGTACATTTCCAAACTGACACCGTTAAACAGAATGTTCATAAGCTCCCTCACGTTGACGGCTGTGGTTTTGGCATGCGTATCGTTTTGTATGGTGCGTGTAGCTGCGACTACGCCGACAGCTCCGGCAGTGGCGACGGCCACCCAGGTGTCGCCGCGAAAACATCATCACCATCATCATCACCACCCCCACCATCACCAACAGCAACAACAGCAGCAACAGCAGCAGCAAGGTAGCGCAGAAGCTACCTCGGATGCCGGTGGAGGTAACAAGGGTGGCGGCGGCGGTGGCGGGGTTGCAGAGAGCGACAAAGGCCATCCTCTCTTTACCAAAGTCCGTAACTTCATCTCTACGGATGCTCTTTATGACGGTGAGCAGGAAAAGAGGATCCACTATAATGGAATCACTGCCAAGGAAACTTCTGTCAGCACCGCGGGAAATGACTCCACCTCAAGGTAAAACCAAAGTGACATTTGTCTCTTTTTAACTGCTAGCTTAAATCTGTGCGCTTTCCAAAACTTTACAGACCGTTGAATGTTTACACTTACTTACAATTAAGGAAGTGCGATTGTAACATTTGCATCTATACATTCGTTCCTGGATTACACATTTTAAATCGCAAATTTAACCTATTCATATTTAAAAAGAAACGCTGCTTATATACGATTTTTAAGCAATTTCTCTTTTATATTTCTTATTGAACTATAAAATAAATTTTCTAAGAAATATAGAACCATATTAATTGCTTTATAAAAAGTAGGATTGCTCAATTTATTTGGGTAAGCTTGTTAATTTAAACATGTCTATATAAACTATACTCGAAATTGGACAGTCAAAATTTCAAAATAGCACTTAAATAGCACCTAAAATGCTCAGAAATATCAAAAAATTCAACCGACAAAATCACACCGAAGTTTCTGTTCATATTAACTGACGAAAATTCTGCTAGTGTAATTTTTATTGCAAAATAGTGAACATTTTAAATCAAAACCCATAATTTATAAACTGGTTAACATAATACAGGCATATTTAGCAAAAAGCTTTTATAAAGTTAAAAAATATGAGAAGTTCCTGGAAAAAAAAAACACTTAAAATTGCTACCTTACCTTCGTTCTGGGTTATTTAAATCGTGTAACTCCTTCATTTTCATTTCCATAACAAATATATTTATACGAAAGTGTTCGCTAAGAATAATAATTTGTATCCTTTTTGCCTAATTTTCACATAATTTCCTCTTAAGGGACCGTGCATACTGAATTAATTATCGAACAAAGATAATAGAGAAATGAAACATCTTAATGGATTACGAGAGAAGCAGGTTTGGTAAGCAAATGTACCAGACATTTTAACCATTAGCAATCCTGGGAACGAGTCCTATCAATTCGACTACAGAAACAGTATTTCCAAAATTGAAACTTTTACAGACGGAAATGCAGCTGAAGAAAAACTGTTACGTTCCAACCAAAAATTAGATATCAAAGACTGCACAGGAGGCACTTTGAGGCTCCCTACCACCGAATTAAAAAAAAGAAAAAAGAAAACACGTTTTTTACATATATGAATACCCTACCCTAAACTAACCATTACATTGAAAGTCTCCTCTAAAATTTCTCTCGCCATTTGATTACATTTTCAAAAGTTCTGTTCGTTACTTCCACGTTATGAATAATCCGTTATTAATACACCTGAGCATCATAACGGAGGCATGGAAGCCTTTTGACAACTGCTCATTAACACTTTGATAACTTCATATCGTATCGATCTCGTTCCTTAGATTAGAAAAAAGAAATGTTTCAATCACAGCTATGTTTTACTAGATAAGTCGAACACATTTGCTAGAAGAAAGTATGAAAAAAAAAACTAAAAACGCAGGAAGAATGTTACAAAAATCCCCATATAAGAATGTGATAGAACATTCTAGGTCAGATAAGTAAAAGAAACCTTATGAATAAGTAGTTCACGATCAATCTATCGGTAGGAATTGCGATACGAGTTAGAAAAAGGTACTTTTCATGTGGACATTAAATTATTATGATTAAATGTTTGAATCTGTGTTAATTATGTAACAGATATAGCTTTCGGTATGCATAGCATGAGTAAATACGTATACGTATGTACTGTTTTGTTTGTATATGGTTGGATTTAAAAGGCACTCCACAGTAGGTTGGTAGCAACAATGAAAATTTGTGCTTCTTATATAATTTTTATATTACTAATATAAACTGAAATGTACAAAAGTAGAGTTTTGTGTGTAAAATGTTTTGACTTCTATTAATTTATAGGTATCTATCTGTTGTTTTATATATATTTATTTGAACTTTATTTTTAGTTTAATTTATTTAAAGTCGCTTTAACGGCAAGGTCATATCGCGACTACGTGATATTTCAACTTTTTCAACAATTGTTGAAAATTCAAAACAATAAAATGCTTAATGCAACTAAAATATAAATTTGACATAAGTTTTGCGTATAGCTTACCTATATCACATAGTTTATTAGCTGATGTTATGGAAAGTTAATTGTAAATGAAGAGAAATTAAGATAAACTCCACGAGCTACTCACAAAAAATTTGGGATATACGTACAAATGTATTAAATACGTGGAATTTCAACCAAAATTGTCAGAATCGTTTTTGAGTTAATCAAAAATAAATATTTTGCAATTAGAGGGTAGCTTATTATTTAAAATGCTCCTTTTTAAACTCAGGGACCCTCAAATCAGTTATTCCTGATGAGATCTCGGCATCCAGTTTTTAGATAAGAAGCAATACTTTCGTACGATATGCAAATGATAAAGCAAAAGGTATCTCACATGATTGTGCGAAAGAAAATATTTAAATTGGCCAAATAATAATATTAATAAAACAAGACAGATGATGTAACATACATTAGATAAATTATAATTATGATTCTGTCAAGAGAAATAGATAGGAGTGAAGCAATTATATCGTCTAGCTTGCTAAAAGCAATAAAGTATTTCTGACAGCATCGCTTGAATCCCTTTAATTAACAAGTATCAATGGTGGACTATGGAAGTGAGCAATGTTATAAAACGAAGTGATTATAATAAACGTGCAAGTACTTTATGTATTACGAATTACTGCGTTTCAGGAAATGCTATTAAACTGCAGACTGATAAGATAATCCACCTGATGAGACTCGCTTCTAGGTCAAGAGGTTTGACTGTAGGCTATACGTAATGACTGGTATCTCATGTTGACTACAACACGTTTTACTTTACCTTTCAACTGCTAGAGATCGTTTAAAGTAAATAAAATTGTAACATTTCTGCGTTAAGCAGAGTTTAGAAACACTTTTAACATACTGCACATGGTCCCTTGCAGTATTATAGTCCATCTCCACCAAGAAAGCAGCAGAGTTTCTGAAGAAAATTCTCCCCATACATTTTGAAAACCGGATTGCTATGTCAAATTCACTTCTCCCTGGATGAACACGAGTAATCAAAGAATATTTCTTCCTACTTTTAGAAATTGCAAGTATATAACGTATATGCTTCACATGTACACTTTTGTGCAGTAAAATTTTGTATTTGCTGTTACGTTTACCAGTTTCAGAGAAGTAATTTACAATGAAGAGGACTTCACAGCTATTTTCAGAGAATTTAAGATATTCATTTCATTCTTTATGAAAAACATTTTTCCATACAAAGGGTAGTTTGTGTTGGAGGATTTTCTTATCACATCTTTGAAACAAGGTCTTATTTCTTATTGTAAACATATTTTCTGGGATTCAGAGAGTCTCAAAAGGTGAATTTTTAATTAAATTATTATTGAAATGTTGCATGGAATGCAATGCTTCCTCTACTCACTCTAGGTAAGTAAGTAATAGACAAAGCATAAACTCATAATTTCGATCACATAACCAAAACAACGTGGCATATATAGAGTTCGATCTCATACCCTTCCAACCGATATCAATGCAGAAAAAAAAAAAAAACATAAAACAGTGCCCAGCTGAGCTTCCCATTCATAATCCTTGAAAGTAGAATAATGACAAAATATGACTAAAATTTAAAAAAAAAAAAAAATAAAACAAGTAACTTAGCAAAGCCTTTCGTCGCACCGCCCTAGAAACGCTAGAGAAAATGGGATTATTCTCCATCGTCGGTTAAAAGGATTTGCTTGACACTTCCGTCACGTGTAAGAGACTTTCATCTTAAAGTGTAAACTTTTATAGCTTGTTTACCAAACAGGAAGTGATACTGCCTCAAATAATAATAATAATAATAATAATAATAATAATAATAATAATAATAATAATAATAATAATAATAATAATAATAATAATAACAATAAGAATAACAATAGTAATAGTAATAATAATAATAATAATAACAATAAGAATAACAATAGTAATAATAATAATAATAATAATAACAATAACAATAAGAATAACAATAGTAATAGTAATAATAATAATAACAATAAGAATAACAATAGTAATAATAATAATAATAATAATAATAATAATAATAATAATAATAATAATAATAATAATAATAATAATAATAATAATAATAATAATAATAATAATAATAATAATAATAATAATAATAATAATAATAATAATAATAATAATAATAATAATAATAATAATAATAATAATAATAATAATAATAATAATAATAATAATAATAATAATAATAATAATAATAATAATAATAATAATAATAATAATAATAACAATAACAATAACAATAACAATAATAATAATAATAATAATAATAATAATAATAATAATAATAATAATAATAATAATAATAATAATAATAATAATAATAATAATAATAATAATAATAATAATAATAATAATAATAATAATAATAATAATAATAATAATAATAATAATAATAATAATAATAATAATAATAATAATAATAATAATAATAATAATAATAATAATAATAATAATAATAATAATAATAATAATAATAATAATAATAATAATAATAATAATAATAATAATAATAATAATAATAATAATAATAATAATAATAATAATAATAATAATAATAATAATAATAATAATAATAATAATAATAATAATAATAATAATAATAATAATACATATCTAATGAACAATAAACACGAAAGCCAGCATAATTGGTTTTCCTTTTAGCTCCAATGTATGGTAGACTGTTGGCATCGTGGTAATAAGTAGTTGTTAATAATATACAGCTTCAATTTATGCTGCCATATTAATTTTCACATTCCCTTCTACTTGCAAATAGTGCAGAGGAAATATTATATTCCACACAAAAGTTATATACTGAAATTTCCCCGGAATAAAATATTTCAAAGCTCCCTGAATCCAAAAAGAGCCTCAGAGTTACGTAGTTCGTGCATCTCTAAGAACAGCATTATTAAAATATAATAATATTAATCAGGACTTTTCAAGGATACGGCAAGAAGATTTACATAAGTCCTGAACACCAAACCTCAATTCTCATGGAAAAATTGTCGTTGTGTTTGATTTTACCAAAAGTTGGTTTTGTTAGAATATTTTCTAGAAGTAAGGATCGATTCATTTGAAGACATATGGGAACTTAACCAGAGCTTTCCTACTTATTGTCATACTTTTAATGCAGTCATATTATTATTAACATTAATATTATTATTAATAATAATGTTTCCTTGTTATGGTTCTTAATGCCATTAGAATCCAGGATGTATAAGACAGCTACAAAGGAGTACACACGAGTCGCTGTACCTTACGTTTGAATATAAGAGCAACCTTTTCCCTTGGGCACTCAGCATTGATAGAAGTTTTTGTTAGTGAAATCAACTTTAAATTCAAACATTTCCAGCCGTATTCTATTTGCTACCGCTGCTCTAAATTTACGTTTAAGTTGAGCATGATTATATGAGTTTATTACTCGGTACAGTTGAGAATTGTGTGCATTACTTCACAATTTAAAACAGTCAAAGATACACTTTTATTTCCAAATGTAATTTAATATGTTTTTATAGTTTTTTTTTCATAATTTTTGTGTCATCTATTTCAAAGGATGAAAGCATTTCACTGAGAAGGTAACTAACTGCATTTGTGGTTTGGTGCATTCGTGGTCTCTGCTTTCATGCTTTCTATTTACTTCTGGCATTCCACAAGCTTCTGCATGCTAAAGCTAATGAATCACTGCAGCATGCATTCCAGAACTCCTGTTGTAATAATTTCTATTCTCGTCCCAGTTAATTCTAGAGGAATGGCATGGGATCGATTCTCTGTAAGCATAGACAAAGTTTGCCTGCACTCTCTCAATTATTTGACATAGTTGGCTGAACTCTGATAAAACAAAATTCTTGAGTTAGTGCCCACTTTCTGGGAACCAGTAATTTCGGCGAGAAAATTTATGACAGTGATTTCAAATACAAATGACATGTAATTATAGTTTTGAAGTCTTACAATGCATGCGGAATATCTGCACAATGCTGTAATTAGAAACCACTGCTAATAAAATAGGCAGCTGCAGGGGATATAGTAGGCTATCCAAAAGAAAGCTTTTAATTTGCTTAATACGAACATTTTTGTAAATAATCAGTACGAGATTAACAAACTTAAAGCTTCGTTTATATACATCCTGCTCTGCAAATGGTATGATTGTGCCTCTGCATTTATCGTACAGTTTTACAAAAATACCAAATAAAAAGTTCGGCATTTAACAGGAGCTATGCATCAATGTTCAATATGTTATATTCATAAATCATTATCTCAGAAACTATTTAAAATATCAGAATCAATTTTACGTAAATAAATGCCTTTAAGTTCACTATCTTTATTCAATAAGCTGGTTTGCTAAGGTAGATGAAATATTTCCTTAACTATCTCATAAGTTTTTACAATTTATTGGTGCTCACAATGATTAAATATTTATAAAATTAAATCGGAAATCTCAATTTACAGGACAGCACAAGATCTAAAAGTGTTAGTAAAAATAGCTTTAAGTTCAGAGGACAGGTTAAACTTACAGTTATACAATTTCAGATTTACTCTTTTACTGTTTTTATATTTTTCCTTATTCTATAAGGCAAATCTCAAACCTTAATTGCAGCTTTGAACGAGAAAAACATATTTGATCTACTTAAGATCTTGGCTTCTATACACTATGCTTTGACAATATCAATATAATAACATATAAGTGATTGTTCAGCATGATTTAAATAAGTCATTCACTTCCAAATAACTAGCGGTAGCAAAATGTAACAAAAATGTAGTTGGTACAGGTCGCAGGGTACTAGGCCACTCATATACCCCTTGACATCCCTACACCCGCTGAACAAGCGTAGTTCACATCATCTCTACCAAACAGTAAGGCTACGACTTACTTACAAGGATGTTATTCGGATTATTATACACACACACACACACACACACACACACACACACACACACACACACACACACACACACACACACACATACACAGACAACGAGAGAGAGAGAGAGAGAGAGAGAGAGAGAGAGAGAGAGAGAGAGAGAGAGAGAGAGAGAGAGAGGAGAGAGAGAGAGAGAGAGAGAGAGAGAGAGATCCATGTGTTACATTCACGTATTTTTCTCCATCTGCTATCGCTTATTTTTATATAACTTCCACAAAATGTTTTTACTTATTTTTCCACCTACTTCTCTTAATTGAGATAAATCTTTGCAGACATAGCATTTTATTGGTACAAGGGGCATAGAAGAAACTGGAACATCAACAGATCCTTGAAAACAGTCGATTGCTGACACTTAATTTCTATACTCTTTGGATGACATGGCGGAAAACAAATGAACATCCTTTTAACATTTTAAGTGTTGACAAAGAGTTTAAACATTAAAAAAATATGTTATCTAGGTACTATACTGATACCATAATGAAGATTATTTGAAATAAATTGCAGGTTTCAAAGATTGCATGCTTTTTAATTTGTCTTTCTTTTTTTGTGAAGTTTCCTATCCCTTATGGTATACCCCATAACCCATGGTGTAACAGCCACTGACTCGGGCCAGAGCCGGCCCGGCTATCTATCGTAACTCCCCAATTTCCTTACGATGTTGACAGTCCTATATCCAAGTCATAAAATCCGCACACCCTAGAGAGGAGATAGAATCCGGGTGCATTCCGTGGCAGGAAACCAAAGCATAGCGCTGTAGCCTACTAAGCCACGATGCAAGACTCTTATAGTATACCAGTTATATAAAATTAAACAAAATGTTTTCCAAATAAAGAGGGATTCCTAGGCTATTTCCCAGAAAAGGTCAACATATAATTTTATTTTTCAAATAAATAATCTCAAATGTTTAATCAAAATCAAAAAGCATTGTAGGAATACTGAATTGAAATACCGTGTTCGGCACTTATCCGGAATTTCTTTTTTGAGCAATGCGTTCACAGACACATGAACCATTTTCAATTTTCCTTTTATTTTTATTTTTTACATATTTTTTAATTTTCATTATTATTTTCTGTTTTTGAGATGAAGGGTTCAGAAGGCCTCAAAACCCCTATATCTAGTGAAATCCCGGAATAGGCATTTGGGTGAATGCGTAGTTGTTCATGGTTCATAGCTCAATCAGTTGTTCATAGACAAATAAGATTCTATATCCATTGACTGCTTTACTGACCAATATAGAATGACACAGCAGGTTGTGTAGCTCATGATGATCATCAAACTGGATGTGCTGATTAGCCAAATAAACTGCATGGTAACTGACAACGAAGCATTTTGAGCTACGTAGCCATCACACCACTATAATTATTACCTTGAGGTGGTGCCGGAAACTTACTGGAGACTGGAGTCGCCCTTTGATTTCCGTTGACGTCAACCAGGTTTGCATTGTACTCGTTGCCTAGACCTTGGCACAGAAACAAATGTTAACGACTTCATAATTATGTTTAAATTTTCAAGTACGAAAAAAATCAGATGTGCCATTTCTCTACACATAATTATTTTATATGGTTTCTACAACTATACGAAGGCTGGACTTCAGTGTTAATTATTTGTCATGTAAATTTTAAAGGTATGGTATTTCAATAAAGCTATTTACTGGCAATTTTAAAAAGTAAAATATGCCGAAAATGTTTTCACGTAAAGGACAACTCAAATACCAGGTTAGGTACCTATCGAACATTTTGTTTTGGAGTTACGCTATACAGGCACACAGTCAATAGACTCGTGAGGATTTAGACATTGTTCTTACATTTCTTAAGGTGTTTAGTAGGGTCGTAAAACCACTTTTTCCGGCGAAAACTCGGCATTGAATTGTTGAATGATATACAATCGCAAGTAAAAATGAACTCTCATGATGACAGCTGATGATAATTGGCAATAAACTTGCAACAAGAATGCCTTATCACCGTCGCACTCACGACGATTACGCACATGGTCTACTACGTCACGAATCACCTGAGAACTCGGCGACTGGAAATCCACCAATCAGAAAAGACCACGCTGGTTTACGTATTGCAGAAACAAGGACATCACGCCACGCGTTCCTAGGTAGTCAGGAAAGGGAAATTAAGTAACGGTATGTTTGTTTTCTCTCCCCGCATACCTGTGTTATGCAAGAAGCTAGTGATTCACAACTGAATGAGTTTATAATTAGAAATAATGAATGAATTGCAACTACACTTGCCTTTATTTACCTTACTACTTATCTATAGGAAGTAGAGAAAATAGTGTAGACAAAACTAGGTTTCGCAAATTAGAAAATTGGAGAAATAGTTGAGAAGTAGTGTTACAAATACCGGGTTATTGAGAGCTCTGCTGCCTGATCTGCCCACTCGCTCTGTTAGTGTCTTCAAGTTTTATAGAAAAACTGTCATGTGCCGGAACAAAATATAGCCATACTATGTAGCCATACTGAACGAGAAGCATTCCAATCTCTATTTGGGATTTAGCTACACTGATATTTCGGTTGCCCGTCTAGCCAGTGTAAATAGTAGCATGTCTTCCTGACGTTCAAGAGGTTCCAAGTTCGAGTCTCGGTCAGAGTGAGTTATCAAGTTAAGTTTCTTTATTCGTCCTGCCCCGTGGCATAGTGGACTAGAGCGTTGTGCTTTCGTCCCTACCAGTGAGTGCCGCCAGAATCGATCCCACCCCTGGAGGGTGCGGATTTTATGTCCCGGTCATCGGACCTGTGCCCACTCAGCACCGTCAGGAAATTGAGGAGCTACGCTAGGTAGCGAACCCTGGTCTGGAAGGCTAACTTTCTGGCAGGGGGTGCCGTGATGCTCATCATCATGGTGCGATGATGCTGGATGATCGCTCACCTCTACCTTGCAGTGAGCGTGAGGTTGCAGTCGGGTTGACACGCTCTGGCCCGCTTGCGGGCTGTTACGGTTGCATCATATGTCGGCGACTCCTTGTTGCTTAGGGCTCTCAGTATCTCGTCTACGCTTTGAGGTTGAGGATCTACAACCCCTGGATAGTGTTTGTTATCGTCAGTGATGGTATGAGAGGGAGCAGATGAGGAAACAAAATTTGGCGCAGATCTAATAATGTATCGACAAATGTAGAAGTTTATCATCCAAAACTTCAATATGCAGAGTTCAATTGAAATACAAGTTCCTGGACCCAAAAAGAACCTTTTTAGAAAAAGTGATGCAACTGTATATGTGTCTCGAGTCCTACAGCTATCAAACTTAGGTATTTGTGTTCAATATTATCCAAAGGGTCATAAGAAGAGTTTAAGTGACATCTCCCACTGCAAACTACTCTTTACAAGAAAGTTGTGTCCCTATTTATGATTTTCTCAAAAGCAGCTAGAACTATTTTGATTAAAAGATTATATATAAATATTTATATGACAAACTATATATGTTGAAGTCATCTTCATTTGTCAAGAATTTTATAAAATTGTGTGTTTTTTTTAATTAGTAAGTACATGCTCAGAAATAACCAAAAAACGTACTGGAAAATATGTGGATTTCTTTCAAACACAATTTATTTCGATTAAGTTTTTGCAGTATGAAGCATTTCTGAGATACCCATTGTTATTAATCTGAATTTTTCAATACCTGTAATTTACAATGCTGTCGCTATTTAGTTGTTTCTGGGTCATCGTGGAAAGGGTATGGGATTTCTCGGCCAGCGTATAGCGGATCACCATTAAGCATCTGAATATTCATTCGGTTTCTTCTATCCCCTTTAAATTTAGTATCTACAATACGAGGAGGGATCCAAAAGAAACCGGATTGTTGTCATTCAAACTTTTATTGATGAACCTTTTTACAAAGTTACTTCAGTCACCTTCAAAATACTCTCCATTACATGCGGTGCACTTGTCAAGTCTCTTTTCCGACTGTTGGAAGCATGTTTGGAACTCTTCAAGTTTGATATTGTCCAGTGCCCTTTGCGAAGCTGTTTTTACCGCCTCCACATCGGGAGGCGCTCCTCTTTTAGCGTTTTTTTTTTTTTCATTCGTGGAAATAGGAAAAAGTCGCACGGGCCTAGGTCCGGCGAATACTGAGCGTGGGGAACGACAGACCACCTCTGAGATGCCAAATAGTGGGTCACTCGTAAGGCCGTGTGTGCTGGAGCGTTGTCGTGATGCAGAAACCAGTCACCTTATTGCCAAAGTTCCGGGAGTTTCCTCCTCACATCCTTTCGCAGACGCCTTAAAACATCCAAGTAAAAGTGCTGGTTAACAGTCTCGACAGGGGGTACGAATTCCAGTTGCACAATTCCACGAACATCAAAAAAGGCAATGATCATCGTCTTCACATTTGACCTCACTTGCCTTGCTTTTTTTGATCTGGGATAGTTGGGAGTCCTCCACTGGCTTTACGCTTGCTTGGTTTCTGGGTCATACCCGTAACACCAACTCTCATCCCCTGTAATGACTTTATTCAAGAAGTTTGGATCACGTGCAATCTCTGTTTTCAAGTCCTGACACACATTCATGCGGATGGTTTTGTGCTCCTGTGTGAGAAGGCGCGGAACAAATTTAGCAGCAACACGACTCATGTGCAAATCCTCCCTCAAAATCCGCTGGCATGAGCTCCAACTGATACCTGTCGCTGCTGAAATTTGGTCGATCATTTGGCGATGATCCTCGTTGATCTTTTGGCGGACTTTTTCAATGCCCTCCCTCATTTCGCGATGTTGAAGGGCGTCCAGAATGATCTTGGTCTTCAACACACATCTCACCACGTTTAAAGCACCCACACCAATCGAAAACCTGTGTGCGGCTCATAGCGTCCTCCTGGAAAGCATCCTGAAGCATTTGGTGTGTCTCCGTTGCAGCTTTTTTAAGCAGGAAACAAAATTCCACACACTCTTTGTTCTTTTAAAGTTGCCATAACGACTTCGCAGAGGAAACCCGCCAACAGTCAGAGAAACACAATACCACACTTGCACGTTCAGCTCTACACTGACGCCGTCTGCACAGCTGTTTCATGAAGGTCTCTACTAACACCATCTAGCGTGAGAACCCTGCACTACGTCTACGAGTGGCAGCGCGCACGGAGTCCGATTTCTTTTGGGTTCCTCCTCGTAGAATGCGCAGTGCAGCTGCTTCCGCAAAGGGTAGAGGAAGTAGGGGAAAGTAAACATATTTGTCGATATTATGTTTTCTTTGCCATTCAAGACACCTTATAATATAATTTACACCCTTAACAAAATATTGAATCTTTACCTGAAATGTAACATTTTCTGTGTTTTAAAGGAAGTGGAAACGAAACCGGAGCAGTAATTGTTGCTAGTTAATTGATGAGTATGTGCATGATAATGCTTATAATTGGTGCTTGTTCATTGACATATCGCTGTGGCAATGAATTATTATAATTACATCTCATGATTTCATTCAAATCGACATTTGAAACTACAGATGAACATAAAGATGTTTACAAGATTATGACAAGAGTTCAAAATAAGCAAAGGAAAGCTTTCTCATGTACGATATTGCTCATTCTATTAAGTTCACACCATTTCCATAGCGTTCAATTCACCGTCATTTAATTGACAAAAGCGATGTTAACCACTGTCGAAGCTACTTCTTCAATATCTGAAGAGGATATTTTCTTCCGAATCTTATTAACAAGAAAGATTTAGCTGACTTTTTTCTTGATTCCAAGTAATTTATGTATGTATACTTAGCATTCTATTGTTTCGTAAATAAATGAATATCGTAGATTAATTCTTTACTTTCTAGACCAACATTACTATAAAGTAAGCTTTGGTTTACATTGAACCTCGTTATAAACTAACGATCGTAATATGGTCGTGGATAAAGACCTCTTCTTCCTTCTGCAAAACACATTCGAGCACAAAAACCTTTCTTAACTAGTTTAAAGATCGTTATAAATGAATAGGACTTTATTACAAATATTATAAGTTGCATAAAATGTGGTTGTACCTTAACGATAAATATAAAACACATTCGTGCTTTCTTGTGTGACAAAGTACAATATTCTTCTAAATCAGTTCAGTCACTGACATTCGGAACCAAGATGAAGCAGAGAGCTTTTCATATCCAGTACAGAAGAAACAATACTTCGCAGTTAAGAGTCTTCCTGAAGCCCTTGAAATCTGAGTAATCTCTACATTTTTACAGAGTACACTCTTATCGGATTTTCTTTGGGGGATCTTAATTACTATTGAAGCATGTTCGTCTGTAACTTACAGTCTTTATAAGCCCCACGAACGTAGGCATTCACAAATAAGTAGCGTTCATAATCTACGGTTGCTCTCAAGACACCTCTAGTTCGACAAGTTACATCTAAAACATGAAAAATGTGATATTGTAAAATAATGTCTTAATTTTTGGTCAATCGAGATAAATGTTTAACGTAAATATACAATTTCGTTGTAAATATAAGAAAAGCACAGTGGGTTAAGGCGAGAGAGAACATGTTGAATTGAAATTGCATGCTCTTTGCATGATCAGAACATATCGAGTAGCGACTTAGCACGAAAAAGTGTCGGTATTTAAAAGTTCAAACCAGTAACGAAGAATATCTTGGAAATACTGACTCTAAGAGGAGTTAAATTTTTTATAGATCGTATGATTTAATGAAGTCTACACGTTTTGTGTAATAGGCTTATGCTTATTTATGACGGTTTACACAAAAGCCATTCAAGAATAAAGTTCTTACTGACCAATCCCAGAAAATTGCAGATATGTGTCATTTGTGATACAAACATTTGTAATATGTGGATATAATACTTTATTCAAAATCGAAAATATTGAAAATGTTTGCATGTATAGCTGAGATATGGGAAACGTTTCTTCAAGATATCTATGCACCATCCTAGGAGCCCGCCTTGGTAGCGTAGATGGTAGCGTGTCTGCCTAACTTTTAAGAGGTCCCGAGTTCGAATCTCGGTCAGGGTGAGTTACCTGGATAAGGTTTTTCCGGGATTTTCCCTTATCCTTCAAGACGAATGTCAGGTAACTCTAAGCTCCATGGACCCTGGACTCATTTGAGCACCTTTTCACCCAGTTCATTCACCTTCCGATATGACTTAACGTTGGAGGAGGTAAATTAAAAAAATCCTAGGAGAACATTCATCTTGAATAATCAGTTTGGCATTCAAAGGGATCTTGATGTTGCTTTATGGTGTTGAGCTATCTGGGTTTAATGCTTAGAAATTCCTATGCCTGATAATTATGTAACCGTTTCAGATGAGATGATAATAATAATAATAATAATAATAATAATAATAATAATAATAATAATAATAATAATAATAATAATAATATTATTATTATTATTATTATTATTATTATTATTATTATTATTATTATTATTATTATTATTATTATTATTATTATTATTATTATTATTATTATTATTATTATTATTATTATTATTATTATTATTATTATTATTATTATTATTATTATTATTATTATTATTATTATTATTATTATTATTATTATTATTATTATTATTATTATTATTATTATTATTATTATTATTATTATTATTATTATTATTATTATTATTATTATTATTATTATTATTATTATTATTATTATTATTATTATTATTATTATTATTATTATTATTATTATTATTATTATTATTATTATTATTATTATTATTATTATTATTATTATTATTATTATTATTATTATTATTATTATTATTATTATTATTATTATTATTATTATTATTATTATTATTATTATTATTATTATTATTATTATTATTATTATTATTATTATTATTATTATTATTATTATTATTATTATTATTATTATTATTATTATTATTATTATTATTATTATTATTATTATTATTATTATTATTATTATTATTATTATTATTATTATTATTATTATTATTATTATTATTATTATTATTATTATTATTATTATTATTATTATTATTATAAAATACACCTCAGTCCACCCTACGTAGGCATGAGCTCGCCACCAGATTTGTAGGCCAAAGCTCACGAAAGCTGTAGTGCCATTCACCAACGTTCTCTTTTGCTAGGTTATTAAAACACTTTTAATAAAAATTTGGACATAAGTCCAAATTAAGATAGATAAAGGTTAATAATTAAGATTAGTTCTTGTTTATGAAGTCATAAAAATGTTTTCATACGCTAGTGTCATGTAAACTATCGTTATTTCTAACAATCTAAATAAATATTTTAATCACGACAGTGGATTAAACCGTTTTAATGAATTGCTACAATCTCTTATTCCACTTCTGATACTGTATTGTTTATCATATACAAAACCACATCATGTGGGGACCACTCTAAACCTCCTTTAGAATACCTATTCTTTCTCTCCTACACATTTCAATTTATAATACTAATATCTCTAGCATTTTCACTTTATTGGTAGCCATTACCTCATTGACTACCAGTAAATCTGTATGTTTAATCAAAATGATGACTCCGATTACGTTTTAGTAGTGCATAAAATACTGCATGCCACACGAGATTTAAAATTTTGGTAAGCCTGCGTTTTTTAATTACTAAAATTGGTCCTTTAAATAACCGAATATGTACCTGCCGCTGCTATTTATAGTCGCACGTACATAATAGTAGATTCGGCAACTTGTCTGCGCATGCGCACGTTACGTTCATTCATCTCCCTCACGAGTGGTACGGCTTCAGCTCTTATCTTGATGATAGTTGTAACCTCCAGATAAGAGCTTCACACTTAACACAGCTCAGTAAATAAAGACATAACGAAATGGGACCACACAGCCTAACAATAGACAAACCTGAAGCGAAGGTCAATGTTAAGAACACGTGAGTTTCTCTTTCAGTATGCAGAACAGAGGAAGTCTGTGATGAGTCAAGTTGAACTCGTGACCTTGTCGAAGAGACTAGAATACATTTACTTTATGCTTGTTTTTGTAGGTTCTAGTTCTTAACTTAAAAGACGTGGAAATTACTTTCCTTACAAGTAATCTGGGTTCGAAATGTAAGTTAGTTGTTTTTAGTTTAGGTACTTGGTGAGATTTAGCATAGACCTTCAATAATTAAATCATAATTGATAGATATGTTTATGTCTGCAACGACCTCGCAAACAATTTGTTCAAACACCTTCACCTTCTTAAAATTTAAATTATGCTATCTGTAGTAATGCGATGAAAGTAAGCTATTCCGTTATTTAAGTTCCATAAAAGTGCGTAAGCTTACTTTGTACTTTTTATTGAGTTTAATCCTATGGCATATGTGGGAAAAAGTTTTACTTCTTTTTGCTTTTTGCTTTTTTTTTTTGTTTCTTTTTTTGTATTTTACGTCCTCCAACGTTAAGTCATATCGGAAGGCGAATGAATTGGATGAAATGATGCTCAAATGAGTACAGGGTCCATGGAGCTTATAGTTACCCGACATTCGTCTGTCAGGATAAGGGAAAACCCCGGAAGAAACCTTATCCAGGTAACTCACCCTGACCGAGTTTCGAACTCGGGACTTCTTGAACACGAGGCAGACACGCTACCATCTACGCTGCCGAGGCGGGTTCCTTTTGCTTTGTTTACCAGCTGTGAGTAAAAGTGAAAACAGATGCAATAGTGATAATTACACAAGAGCCAACAGGACATGACTATTTCATGACTTATTCAACAGTCAGAACCCAATATAAACGATAGTTCTAGAGGTAGATACTCAAAAAGTAACAAATGATAAGTTTTTCCTAATGTCATTATTACTTTTTATAATCATTTCTTCAATTTTACTATACTCCTCCACAGGAGAGAAAGTCTCCGAGGGGCGAGACGCAGGGGGTTGGCGAAGGTTCCCACACCCTCCCTGGACAGGTTTATGACACCCCATGTCAGTACAGTTATAGACCATTCAAAAACATTCTGACGGCTTCTACTTTTGTGAATGCGTCTTCTCGGTTTTAATGTACAGAGTGAATAGGGCGCATGTTTTTTAACGGTTCTGCTCCTTGTATAGCAAGCGTTCTCTGCCACAGTCATTCGCTATCCTTGTCCCACAGCACATTCCTTACAGGGATTTTCTTTGCGTTGCTATACTATAGCTAGCGAGGGAGTCTATGTTCAGGTATTTTACGGTTCACTGTTGCCAGTTAATATAAATTATATAAAGGCAGGATTGGCTACTCTACGAATTTCAAATACCAAACGGTACAAGATCTAACGCAACATAACATAAAAGACAAAAGAAGGTAGAGCGACAAAGCCTTAAAAGCGGTGTTATTAGTACTACTTATATTTCCTGTCTTTCCTCACGCTTTTCCTCTTCCGTTGAGCGAGGTGACATCACACGCTGAACTCGTGTTCAGTGCTTGTTCAGCAGTTTAAGTTTACATCACATCCGGCACTGCCTGGCCTCCCCTGAACTAAAAGTACAGAACGTGAAATTCTTCTCCCACTGTATTTACCGAATCCCCTCTTTCTTATAATCTTTCTTAGAAAATGTAAATGACTTTTGAAGTCATGCTTGTCATGTTGAGTATAAGATGATCTGACGACAGGCAGCAATGATTTCAAATTGACATCAATTATGTATTTTAGATTGATCAACCACAAATACCTAATATTCTAGATCGCATTGGTGTCTTCACTGGAGGTTTACATTACTGCACGAATAACATTTAAAAAAAATGTTGGTTAATAAGAAAGAATGCCTTTTATTGGCAAATCCAACATGCATATGACAGTTAACAGTTTACAGAACAGCGGGACGGAGTGTATCCTACTTTTGGACTGTGAATAATTGTAGCATTCCTTTATCATATATGTATCAAATAAGATTATTATTAAAGGTTCCATAGAAAAATAACATGATTTTGATTTAGTAATGTATGGATAATAATATAACAGACAACTACTTTGAAAGAATGGTGGCATTAGCCCGTTAGATTAGTACGGATTTTTAACCTTTGCGTGCTTTTTATTGCTTACTTTTTTATGTTTCGTATAACCTCCTGAAATGCAGTTATTAAATACGATTCATGTGTTATAGAGTAGTCTGAAATATAACGGTGGCTCGAAAAGATAGTGAGTAGTAAGTTGGGTGGTTTACTCCCCTATCGCTTCAGAGGCTTTTATTGTGATGTACTGCAAAGTCAAAGATTTTCAAAAGGAGGTTCATCCGTCTCGTACGCAACAGTACTGCAGCGGCATTGAAGATTAGTGGTAGCAGCTTTTCTCATGGCATTTGCAATCACAGAGTCTTTCCGTTGTCGTGTATTGACGGATTTGATATACATAATGCAGCGTGTATCAACAGACCGGAGTTTATAGTGTTCCTGCTTGCCTGCAATTACACTAACTTGCCTCCATACACTAAGCATATCAACTAACGTTTTTATTTTCGCTTCTTGGCTGCTCTTTAATAACATGAGTGAAGAACTAAACTGAATCGCACTTATTTCCAGTCATGAATCACATCGTTACCAAGCTTTAGCATTTGTGTCGCAGTTGTGCAGTAATGCCCACCCTAGAAGATATACAGCCCCTGCAAGATAGATCACACAATCCACAGCTTAGTATACATCCATATTACCCAGTACAGGGTGTACACAAATGACTAAGGATTTGAAATTTATAACTTTGCTCTATTCTGTGGCATGAAATATAATTTTAAACGACTTAAATTACAGAAAAACTGTGGATTCCCATACGAATTAAACTTCAATATGAATCCATTTAAGACACAGCATACGCTCATTTCTTGCGACGCTGACGATAGCATGTCGATGTTACTGATTTTAGTGCTGCAGTAAACCTCCGTCACAATTCAGCTGGTTCTGGTAGCACATATTTTTACCTTCCACATTGTTATTGTGGAAATACGAGCTCTTCAATCACCCGCCGCACATACATTTTTGAACTGCGTGCGAAATCAGCCTCCGCTTCACACACGAGCTGCCGATGCTGATTCTTTTACAGATAATCCCATCATTTGGACATAATAGTACCATCTAAGGATGATATTAACAAACTTTCACATGTACGTCCACTGAACTGGTACCACTGAATCATATTTCAGGAATCCCAACACCAAAACAAAGGTTCTTTTTTAATTTACGTCCTTCAATGTTAAGTCATATCGGACGATGAATGAAAGGGGTGAAATGATGCTCAAATGAGCCTGGGATACATGGAGCACAGAGTTACCTGACATTCGTCCTTTAGGATAAGGGAAAACTCCGGGTAAAAAGCCTTATCCAGGTAACTCAACCTGACCGAGATTCGAGCTCGGGACCTCTTGAACGTGAGGCAGACACGCTACCGTCTATGCAAGGACAAAGGCTCCGGCACTCCAATCGTTATATAGTGCGAACCATTTCAAAAGGCCATAACTTACAACCAAGAATATGACACACGTGCAACTTTGGGAGAGTCTTCTTCTTCTTCTTCTTCTTCTTCTTCTTCTTCTTCTTCTTCTTCTTCTTCTTCTTCTTCTTCTTCTTCTTCTTCTTCTTCTTCTTCTTCTTCTTCTTCTTCTTCTACCTCCATGGATTAGGCTATAGCCTGTTCCGGTCTCACATCGATCCATCGTTTCCTAGGTCGTCCTATTGATCTTCGTCCTTTCGGTTTATATTCCATTATTTGTTTAGGGATTCTCTCTGGAGTCATTCTTCCTAAATGTTGGAGCCAGTTTTCTCTATATTCCATTAATTTTAATAAAACAGAATTGATGTTTAATTCATTTCTTATGTCTTCATTTCTAAGTTGATCTTCCCTTGTACATCCCTTAACAGATCTTAGGAAACGCATTTCTGCTGCTTGTATTTTACTAAAATCTTTGTTTCTTAATGTCCATGTCTCGCTTCCATATAGCAAGATAGGGATTGCCATGACAGAATAAAATTTTAATTGAGTTTCTCTTCTTGTTTTACCTTTCAGTGTTCTCTTAATTGTTCCAGTTACTGCTTGAAACTTGCTTATTTTGGTGATTTATCTTGATCCATTTCATAACTTAGATCGCATCCAAGATACTTAAAATGTGACACTTGCTCAATAATATTATTCTCAATTATAATTTTTGTCCTTACCGGGTATTTGCCGTGGGATGCCATTACCTTGGTTTTTTTTTTTATTTGAACTTTTCATATTATATATTTTACTGATTTTATTCAATTCATACATTGCTTTTTGCAGCTTATCCTCATTGTCAAAAATTAAAACTACATCATCAGCAAACATTAATATATTTAACGTTCTTTGTCCTATGTTAATACCACTATTCACTTTAAATTTCCATTTGTTTAAAATATCGTCTAGATATGTATTACGTTTAAGTTCTTGATTTATTCTAATTTCCTCTGTTAACTCCCAATTTACTTCAATAACCATTATGTTATCTACGTATAAACTTTGTATGGTTTTAATCAAATGCTCTGGGTGACCTTTTTTCTTTAATATCTGCCATAATTTATTCTGTTCTACTCGGTCGAAAGCCTTCTCAAAATCCACGAAGGCAAGGTGAGTCTCCAAATTAAATTCTATTCTCTTTTCTATCAATTGCTTAAGGATAAATACGTTGTCAACACATGACCTTCCTTTCCTAAATCCACTCTGCTCTTCCTAGATTTTTGTTTCTGATATTATTTTAATCAATTACATATTATTCGTGCATATATTTATATATAGTGTTTAAAAGACTTATACCTCTATAATTATTGCAGTCAGTTCTATTCTCCTTCCTCCTCCTCACTTTGGGAGAGTATAATACACAATTGGGAGATAGCATTACATTATTTACGTCTCAGAGATATTGCATCTCACCAGCATCTATACATGTTTGCACTCGCCTCACTATATTCTCTGAAGTTTTACGGAGATGATATCGAATTGAGAGAAGGTTATTTCCAGCAAGATGAAGCAACGTGCCATACATCTAATGACACCATGGAACTTGTAACCAATTTCTTTGATAACAGAATACTCTCAAAAGATCTGTGGCCCCCAAATCCCCTGACCTAACCTCGCCGAATTTTTTCTTGTGGGGGTATCTAAGAAATGTTGTGTGCAAGAACAGACCACGGACAATTGATGTTGAGCCGAAATAAGTAACATTGGCAAGGATACTCCCCGTAAAACTTCAGAGAATATGGAGAGACGAGGGCAAACATGTATAAATGCTGGTGGAGGACACTTCTAAAATTTTCTCTGAGATATAAATAATGTAATGTAATCTTCCATTTGTGTATTATATTCTTCCAAAGTTGCACGTGTGTTCCTATTATTGGTCTATTGAAATTATTTAGATTTATATGGATAGCACTATATTTTATTTCATTGTCATGACTACAAAACAAAAGGAAATCTACACATCTTCAACTTATGTTATGATTCTAAACTTTATTTTATACAGCAGAGAAAAACATCAATTAACACCTCATAACCGTTTCAGTACAGTATGCCTATACCACTTAGAGTGGAGTAGATAAACACTCCAACTCGCTCACGATATAATTAAGGCATTCTACTCCTAAAAGTAACCAGATAATGCATATATTTACAATAATTATTTCAGTCGCTGGCATACTTCCTTACAGAATATATACAATTCGCAGCGGTGTTAAATAATATTTACCAGAAGAAACTGTTACTTCATAATTATATCACAGAGGTTACCAGTAATGCAATCATTGACCAGAGGTAAGCGAAACATTTTCAAATTCGGTGCGTTCTAATTTGATGCGTTGCCCTGTGAAGTTGAGACAAGTAACCTTGATGTTGATTGGTGTTAATGCTCCCCCAAGAGCGAAGGCTTATGTGTTAAATAAAAATCGTTCAGTTCGTTGAGAGACAAAGTTAGAGGCGGTAGTTTGCAACATGTCGCGGCTGATCTAAACATGTTGACGAAGTTGGGCAGAGGAGTTAGCAGGAGTTGCCCATGCAATGAGATTACACAGCCATTGCCAACAAAATGTCCTCAGGCAGTTGCTAGCATTTTGTAGAAAAATGAAAGCCAGGCACGATGTTACAGAAATCCTTAAAAAGAATTGATTTTTGGAGAGTACTTTTTAGTAATATGACATAATTTGGCTGGTAGAAGGAATAGTAATTCAATATGGTATTTTGTGACGCCTTAGTTACCTTCTTTCTGCTTTTTGCCCGCACCGGTTGTGTTAATACAAGAACAAATTCTAAGATACATGCTCAGAATATGATATTCGGGGTACAAGCATATTTTATTTTCCACTTAGTTTAAAAGTCAGAAATTACACCTACAGGTTATAGAGGGGGACACCTCACACAATGCCAGTTACACAAATCTATGATGGCTGCCACCTTCAGCAGGCAGGGATTAAGTGAAGAAACCACAAGAAACTACAGACCACAGAGATCCACCGATGTTCCTAACAGCCCCAGGCTTGAAGATAGTCCCAATGCGAAGCTACCTAAGAGGATAATGAATGACTCGTTGACCAAGCAGTCCTCTAGTATTCTACGAGAAGTTTCTTACCTTTGGGCACGCATCCGCGCCATCTGTCCGTCACCGTCATACACCACGAAACCTTAAAGCACATCTAAAGAGATGAGAAGGAAGCGAATGATAGGGAAGTCGTGGTAGATGAAAAAACATCCCCGTATTTGCCTACCGACTAGGAAAATCACGAAAAACTTAAGTCAGAGTGGGCAGTCAGAGTTCTACCCGCGATATTCCGAATGTAAGCATCCCCCGTTACGTACAGCCATCTTACTCGGTGTCTGGTTTAGATACACGTTCATGGACTTATATTAATATTCTTAAATTTATAAAGTGTGTTATCCAATATTTGGAAGTGTTTTGATCAGAGAACCGTAGGGATTACTTGAATTTTTGAGATTTAAGTCTGAGGAAATATTACGACTGAATTAAAATATTACAGTGCTTAGAGCTAAACAAATGATTCAATAAATTACTAAGTGAATCATTTGTGAAAGGAATAGCAGAACATGGCATTTGTAAAAATAAAACTCCAGGGTTAAATGGTGTTTAACTGCAGTAGAAAAATAAATTTAAAAGCAACACTACTTTTTAATTATGTTTACTCGTAGGTACCTAAAATAATGCAGTTCTCTTCTTAATTAGTCAAACTTTCATATACTAACTAAGCTATGTTTCCACTTTGAAAATACTTTAATTTTGCAACATTTGACATAATATTTATTTAATGATATACTTTTCATAACACAGCGTGTATGTACATTTCCCAGCGAAATGGCTTCGCGGTATTTGTGATACTCGCATTTGGAGGCCCACGGTTCGAATCTCATCAGGACCGAAGTTTTATTCAGGTTTTCGTCATTCTTCATAACTGACAAGTGCTAAGAGTTACTCTAAACTTAGATCTGGAACGTTTCTTTCCCAAGTGTCAAATTTACTACATATCGATATCATCAGCAGCCATAGGAATTCTTAAGCACTTGGTTTCAAGTTAACTGCTCACAAAGCACCATCGATACGTAGAATGTAAACAACGGCAACCATTAGTCATGACGGTAGGTAGAATATGGTCTAGTGATTGATCTTGACACGCAACATAATGAACGAGAGATGCGAGTGATTTGTTATATACGACGACATAGTTTAAAATCCGGTAACAGATGAATCTTATATTGTTTCGCCTTGGAAATCACTATGCCTGATCATCAGTGCCCATTTCCTGTGCTGACATATGTGGCTAGAAGGATTGTAAAAAGGCCCGACTAAAATGTTATAAAAACTGTCGAGAATAAATTATAACAGTATCATAAGATGCTCTACTAGTCAGCATATCAAGGGGAAGTAATTTAAATGCATCTGACGTCGTTTAACCTGGCAGATAATAGCACAATAAGCGAATGAAATAGGTAAGGTATAGGTAGTGAAATGAGCTCGGTATCCATAGAGTTTAAAGTTACCCAAATTCGTCTTATAGAATAATGAAACACCCCAGAAAAATCCTCATTCGAAAAATCCGAACTCGGGACCTGTTGAATGCGGAAGAGGCTGGGTATATGAATCGTGTTAGCAGCCTAAGTATCCATAATGTTGGCGCTGATCACAATTACGATTAGTCTGCAAATATCCGTGATAAGATTTTCAAAATACTCGATAAAAATTATGGGCTTTAATAAGATCTACATTTCATTTTATAGTTTTTCTGTTCATAGACACTCACGCACACGCGCGCGAACACACACACACACACACACACACACACACACACACACACACAGAGAGAGAGAGAGAGAGAGAGAGAGAGAGAGAGAGAGAGAGAGAGAGAGAGAGAGAGAGAGAGAGAGAGAGAGAGAGAGAGAGAGAGAGAGAGAGAGAGAGAGAGAGAGAGAGAGAGAGAGAGAGAGAGAGAGAGAGAGAGACGGACCTTCTAAGAAAATTTCTCTATTCAGGAGCCTGAAAACATTTATTTCGTTTTACATTTGGAATAGAACTTCTGGGTGGAATAAAATAATTCCCTTACTTTCTATAGGTATAATAAATAAACCCACGTCCAATTAGAGGGCCAAGGCCTACCAATCCGACTGCCGGCCTCACGCCCACTTACTCACGGTAGAAGTGGGCGAACATCCAACCGATACGGGCAGATGTGGTCAGATTCTCGGCATCCCCCAGCCAGAACGTTGGTTTCCGTGACCAGGGCCGCTTACCTAGCGTAAGCTCCTCACCTTCCTCACGATGATGAGTTGGCACCGGTCCTATACCCGGGACTTAAAATCCGCACTTTCTATAGGTATACAAATGAGAAATTAATGTAAAACCCCTTTGGGAAATCCTGGACTAAAACGAAGGATTTGTTTAGGAACAAAAGCACATCTGTTGTAACCACTTTCCATTGAGTAAGGTTATCTATCTTAGGCTTACGGAGTATTGACTTTTGAAGCCCGCCTCGTTAGCGTGGTGGTAGCATGTCTGCCTCACGTTCAAGAGGTCCCGAGTTCGAATCTCGGTCAGGGAGAGTTACCTGGATAAGCTTTCCCGGGGATTTCCCTTATCCTGAAAGACGAATGTCGGGTAGCTCTAAGCTCCATGGACCCTGGGCACATTTTGAGCATCATTTCATCCATTTCACTTAACGTTGGAGGACGTAAAATTACCAAAAAATAAAAAATTAAAAATAAAAAAATTAAAAATTAAAAAAATAAAGTCTCTTAGCTTTATGGCTCGGCAATGTCATCTATCGGATTAAAATACATTAAATCCCCTGGACTCGCTAAAAGAATTAAGGAAAACACATTAGCCCTTGCAAGTAAAAACCTATCCACTCGCAAATTTACAAACGCGTTGTTAATCTGTTGAAAACAAAATTAATAGTCAAAGGCGTTCAAGTACAGATTTAGCTAAGATTCGTCTAAAAAGAAGGAAGGAAAAGAAAATGTAATTATAGCAAAATAAGCCAGGAATTATTAGCATTCAATGTTCTATAAAGCATTGGTAGAGCTCTTTATTACATAATATATGACTAGTAACATCCCGGAGATCAAAAAGTCAACGACAGCCTTGCTTTGTCAATGCAGACAGGTGTTTGATGTGAACATAAATCACTATTCTTCCGGGTTACCAAAGGGCACACTACCTGAGTGCCTCCTTGGATTATCAAACCTTTCATGTCTGTTTCGTCCCTTCAACCATCACCTTGACATCGTCTTTCAATCTACATTCGAAATACACTCACCTCGGCAAAGTGGATGACTTAGAAAGCCGTTCGTTTACACCGTTTCTCTTCTAAGGAAGTACGGTAGCCTGACCTGAGGTTTAGAACCACTCTCATTCCTTTGTTGACCATAAAGAAACCAGTAACTTACCCATCCTTCTGGAATCCCACGTATTTTGCCATAAACTCACAGAAGCGATGTTTATTCCATATACTCTTACTTTGCAAACAATAATCCATCATATCGCATCGCGGTGACAACAAGTACATGACTACTTTAAATTTCTACCTTCGTAATGTTTTGTATACATATTACTTTATACAATTTACAGACTGTACCCTTCCTCACAGAAAAGCCTCAAAGTTCTTGTATTAAACACAAAACAGTTTTTGTCAGAGGTCTATAAGGGAAGATTCCAAGCCTTCGGCATTAAGCTCCGAGTCGGAATGTTGAATCTAGTAGCACTCTCCATAATGGATGACAGATATGATTCAAGCAGGATAAAGACGCTAAAGGAAATCTCCAGAGTCCGCATCCCTCGTAGCCACGTGCCCCGCTGTAGTTGAAAAATCGTATAAATCACCGACGCACCCAACTTTGTGAGTTCATTCAATTATAAAGTAATTTAAGCTTCACTGAAAAAGACATGAAGGGAGAAGGGTAAAAGGAATTTGGCCGCGCCCCAAAAGAAATCCGTTTTATCTCCACACCAAGCTGGAGGTCAGAGAAATTCAACACTTCTGAAGACCCTGCTGCAAACTTCTTAATGTGTTTTGTTTCTCCAGAACGCAGCGAAAGACAAGGCGTTATTTTAATGAATTGATAACTGTCTTAGCAGCCCCCAAAATGAAGTCATTATTATATACGGGCTCAGCAATTTTTCTAATAAAGCACACACGCACACGTTACTTAAGAGGCTCTTACACCTGATTACATTTAAAATATCTCCACAATCCCATGTGGAATCTTAATGGAAAGGAATATAATATTAAAAGACTTTGGAGTGATTACTAAGTTACTTCTTATATTTTAATATCATATAAAATACCATGTCATCTCGATTATAGTGGGTATTTATCCTTAAAAATTGAAACAGGTTCTTACGTCCTCCTATACCTATCACTGATTTTGATTTCGATTTTGAGTTCGAAGATATCTTTCATTTCCTAATAATCCTAAGTGGCTATAATCTTAGAATATCATCAGAAAAATTTAAATTAATGTATCTTATCAAACATTTGCAATAACAGAAAACTAGTGTTAAGTATTAAAATGACTGAACAACTGTACAGGCTTTGCTATTTTGGTTAAATTATAAATTAGATTCCGGGTCACCTTAAAAAGCAATAAATAATCTAAGTTTCCAGTTCTTCTCTTCGAGGTAATACTTCTTACCACAAAGAACATCACCAATCTTGCAATTGTATCATATCCACTGATGTTGTTGAACGTATTTTCGGCCCCGCCGTGGCTGAGTCGCCTCTCGACTCTCACCAAGGCGGGCCTGGTTCGACCCCAGGTGACAGCAAACTGAGATATGTGCTGGACAACACGGCGCTCGGGCGGGTTTTCTCTGGAATCTCCGGTCTCCCATGCTGTCTCATTCCACCGGTGCTCCATCTTCATCTGATGTATCATCAGTGTCACCGCCTGCGGTGCCGCTGTAGTAACAGTGGGCGTTAAACAGTACACATTTTAAACATATTTTCCATTTTAATAGAGGCAAGTTTCCCAACTTCACCTTCCATAAGCTATTTAGGTAATTTACAAATGATTTCACCAATTCTAATCGATTTTCAAAAAAGTGCTTATTTTTAGTTTCGGTGTGGCGAAACACAAATGTCACCTCCAAACTAGCTCTTGCTGTGTAAATTCTGCATTACATGGTGTGAGCCTCAAAAAATTTTACCTCTCAGTTCTTTAATATTCCAAGTCTGCCCTTTAACAGACGTGGACCATTTAGTTGGAGTTTAAATCTTTAACGTATACAGCCTCGTTTTAAAGATTTTCAAGAATGTTTAGATTTTATGGTTCCAAAACCCAATTCTACTAGTAGTAAAGTGATGTGATTCAACTAACAAAAATCTAGATTTGTTGTTTAAAATGACTTAGTTTGTAAAACTTCCCTATCAGACAAAATGTCTAAAAATGTAGAAAACCTGTGCCTTAAAAGTGATTTAATTTCATTCAAAATATATATTTTCCAATTTCTTCGTCCATATATCAGAGAAGTGATGTAAATAGAAACAGAAATTTAATATAAATTTCAGTCCAGCTCATAACAAAATGAAGGAAGAAATCAGTTCTAATAACAAGATGCAAAATGTTCATTTGACAGAATGCAATTCTGTTTCGGAAATCGATGGTTGCACTTGTTTTAAGTGCTGTTAAATGCGGTTACTGGCTTAGAAGGGTTGTAGTAGCTGTGAATAGAATTTGCTTTGAATAACTGAAGGGGAATAAGAGGAGGGTGTAAGTACCCCCTTGCAATCCTTTCAGTAATAGAAACCACAGCGATTTGCGCTCCCCAGGCTCGAACAACGACCCTTTGTCGTAAATGAATCCCTAGGATGTCGCCTGGGTATAATACAGATCAGTAAACTGCTTTCTTTACAAGTATAACCCTAATAGATAGGGCATTTTGTGTTCGTCGCTGTCGTTCTATTATTCAAGGGCGGGGAAAATGATTGAACTCTGCAGTTTAAAAAATTACTAAAATTATTAAATAAGGCAACGCATATGTTTGAATATTACGTAAAGTAGTACCACTCTGGACTAATTTCAAGGTGATGCATCTGTTTTATACAAGTCCACGAAGTTATCTAAAGTAATGCACATTTGAGAAAAGCACTTATTCCGAAAACAAATGCCTTTTCAGGTTTTGTTCTTTTATCTAGCTTTATAAATGCATAAAGCTATATGCATCGAGAGAGAAAATCACTAGTGTTTCTTTAATCTATACATTGCGAATAGATTTCTTCTTTCCCTTTTTCTCCTTTTGCCCAATAAATATTTAAAATCTCTTCAGAGGTCCTCAAACTAACTGAATGAAGTGTTAATGTACAGTAATCCTTCCAAAAAAACTAAGAAGTACAATATTCCCGTCAAGTTTCAGCGATTGTGAAAAAGTCTGACTGTTTTATTCATATAACTTCCTCAATCTTACCATAGTTATTTTAATATTATTCTTCCTCTTCTTCTCCTTCTTCTTCTTCTTCTTCATCATCTTCTCCTCTTTATATTAGACTATCGCCTGTTCTATGATTGAATCAAACCCTCTGTCCAGCTTTTTCTCCATCGGCCTGTATTCTTCTTCCTTCCAGATAATTATCTCTCACAATTTTTACCATTCGTTCATGAGACATCCTAGATTACATATGCATTCCGCTCTTCCTTTCTGCTTTTCACCCATTCAGTCACAGCTTGGAGCTTACGCAACTCCCTAATTGCAATTTTTGTATTAAAATAAGAACTGAGGCTTTCCTGGCGACGAATATATTCAAGATATTCTCTATTTCTAATCATCTTTTCATCTGGCTTGTTTCCCGAGAATATCTTGAGTATAATTTTTTATATTCCTTCTACAAATTATACTTCTGAAAGCATTTTTCTATTTCATGCTAAACGAGATAAAACCCTACACCTTTGGTGTACTTTCCAAAGTACAGAAGAGAGGTGTCTATAGTAGATGTTCAAATACCTGGTCGTATATAGCAACCTAGAAATGGCATACTCTTTTCATGACATCACGAGAAAGAACTGAATAGCGACAACACTTTAAAATGCTTAAGTATAGAAAATTAACAATAACACCTTAAAAATAGTTGATATTACAAAACAAGTTATTTTAAATAAATTGTGTTTTAAATTAATGCAAACTTTTGTAGTACTCTTCTCTGATTTGAATGATTGCCCTCCTGCATATAGAGAGCTTCACACATTATTCCCAGTAAATTCAGTATATACTTTTTATTTGATATGTGAATATTACGAATATTTGATACTTTATTCAAAGTTATTTGCTCCATTTTTTTTAGAAAAAAACTTTTGCGTGGGCAACCTTGAACTGAACGCTACACTGGTAAGCAAAGCTTTACATTTGAACAGCTAAACGATTCTCAGTTATCCTGCTCATAGACAGACACACATATTTTTCTAAATTTTCCATTAAGGGATCCTCAGTGCATGTATTTCCAGTGGACTCGCTGTATAAATTTATTGGGTGAAGTGTAGAAGGTACGTGGCAGGAAGGTAAAATTAATGGATTACATTTGATGTTCATGAGTTGGGTTTTGCTCAAAGAATGCCTACAAAGCTCTGGCTATCCTCGGTTCTTCAGACTCCAGCTATAAAACCGAAGACCTTGCACCTTTCAAGTAAATGGGCTATAATGTTCTATTGAGGTCAACTTAACCTCTCAGATCTTGATTTATTGCCACTCTTGATGAACTGCGCTTTGCATCGCTCTGCAAATCGCATTTTAGATTTATATCAGTGAGAATAAGAGTAGGAAGGCGCAATGTTATCTGATGCAGATCAAGAAGATGAGCATCTTAGGACAGCAAATTTCAGCATAAGTTTATATTTTGCTTTTCCCTTCATCTTTAAACTCAGTTGACTCGTTAGCAGACGGGAATCAAACAGAGCTTTGCATCCTTTAAGGGGACACAAAGATTTGCGTGTTTATTTCAGCAATTGCAGGTTGATTTGATCAGCTCTTTTTTAAAACAGGAATCAGAAAGCTTCCCCCTAATAGCTTTCCTCTTAAAGTATATCCACAAATGGTTTAGATAACCACAGTCATTGGGAACCAAGAGGAGTTAAAAGAATGTTGTGTTGTGAAGGACTACAAAAAGAATGATTCACGCAACACTTAACCCCAGCCGAATGGAAAGCATTGTGAAGCTTTTACAATAAACCTGGTTGACAGTCTAGGTTATAGCAAAAGACAATTTTCATTTGTTTTAAGCTTAAGTGTAACCAGTGCTCTTAATTGAAACAAATGCCTTCTTATATTTCTCGTAGAATGCATTATTATCATAATACAATGTAGGTATAACTTGCCTTTCATCTTATAAAGCAGATTTCGATTCGGCGTTCTGAGGTAAACCGAAAAATGGACTTCTTGTAATATGTAATATGTCATTTTCAAGACATTTTTTTGCACAAAAATGCAAATTATATTTTACAGCACCATTTTTAAACTAATACGAAAGCTCAAGACCATATTCTCGTCTACTCCTGCAAAGAGGAACTCTACATACAGAACACATTGCCTCTTCGAGCTTCACGTACCACATCTTGTAGTGAAATTTTTTACTAATGGCGGAGTTTTTGGTGCACAGAACTGTAAATATCAATATATTTAGAGCCAAGTAGGTCACAATAAGCGCGATGTTCTATCTTCGACTTATTTTTGGTGACATTCCCGATTAAAATGTTCGGTAGATATTATGCACTTCCGAAAAACCGAATGGCTAAGGGGTTGACAAATTCATTTTATTATGAATTTCACATCCTAGTGTTCTATTATTATTATTATTATTATTATTATTATTATTATTATTATTATTATTATTATTATTATTATTATTATTATTATTATTATTATTATTATTATTATTATTATTATTATTATTATTATTATTATTATTATTATTATTATTATTATTATTATTATTATTATTATTATTATTATTATTATTATTATTACTATTATTATTATTATTATTATTATTATTATTATTATTATTATTATTATTATTATTATTATTATTATTATTATTATTATTAATATTATTATTACTATTACTATTATTACTATTACTATTATTACTATTACTATTATTATTATTATTATTATTATTATTATTATTATTATTATTATTATTATTATTATTATTATTATTATTATTATTATTATTATTATTATTATTATTATTATTATTATTATTATTATTATTATTATTATTATTATTATTATTATTATTATTATTATTATTATTATTATTATTATTATTATTATTATTATTATTATTATTATTATTATTATTATTATTATTATTATTATTATTATTATTATTATTATTATTATTATTATTATTATTATTATTATTATTATTATTATTATTATTATTATTATTATTATTATTATTATTATTATTATTATTATTATTATTATTATTATTATTATTATTATTATTATATTTGAATTATTTTGATTCTGATTGCACTTCGATTTCCTACGTTTGGACCAATACACCTTTTTGTCTCACCTTTGTCACCAATGCTGGTGTTGGGAGTCGCTTGGGTCCCCTAAGAGCGAGGGAGCCGAAGCATAGTGACCTGATAGATGAGATCAGGGTAGGGGGGTCGGGCCAACGCCTGGGATGGAGTAATTGGGGAAATGATGGTGGGGGAAACCGGAGGACCCAGAAGAAATCCACCCTAGCGCCATGTTGTCCACCACAAATCCCACTTTACGGTCGCCTGGGATCGAATACGAGCCGCCTAGGTGAGAGTCAAGCGGTCTAACCGCTAAGCTATGACGCGGCCCAATACATATTTAATTCGTATAATATACCTACAATGTTTCATTTGATCTAAATCTTAATGCTGGCCTATAACATCATATTTCTGAATTTAGTTATCTGCAATCATCCTCAAACTGGAGTAGTGCACGTTTCAAAATGCCTAACTGTAATTATGAAACTGTACATTGAAAAATTACTTCACTGTTTGCATTGCAGTTTTTACCACAATGTTGATTATAAAAAGGAAAACATAGTCAATCCACATTGAATCTAAAATATTTAATAAACCTACACGAATCGTATTAAAATAAAACAAGGATAAATTTGTAAAATTACACACACTGTTGCTTATTATTTAATGCTGAATGTTAAACTGTACCGTAGAGCTTACAACAGTGCAATTAATCTTGTTCTTGAACTTCAGATTTCATCTCTACAAAGATCAGAGAATCTTATTATGTTAATTTGGTGGAGAAAATCAGATCTACATATTGAAGTAATAATCTCCGCCAACAATATGCATGCCCGCCTCGGTAGCGTAGATGGTAGCGTGTCTGCCTGACGTTCAAGAGGTTCCGAGTTCGAATCTCAGTCAGGGTGAGTTACCTGGGTAAGGTTTTTCAGGGGTTTTCCCTTATCCTTCAAGACGAATGTCGGGTAACTCTAAGCTCCATGGACCCTGGCCTCATTTGAGCATCATTTCACCCATTCCATTCATCGTCCGATATGACTTAACGTTGGAGGACGTAAATTACAACAAAAAATTGCATTGCATCTGTGTACATCTTCAATCACATCAATATTAAAATACGAAAGGATAAAATTAATATCCATGAATAACTACCTCCAATGTATTACTTTAATAATATATTAACTTATTTCACACAAACTATGTAATGGTTATATCATCTAGCACGATGAGAGATGCAAATTAAGAAATAAAAAACAAAAGGCTGTTGTATATTACGTACTTCTTGCCAATGGTTCATCTAAATCGCAACATTTCAGTGAAATGACCCTTGACATATCGTATTTCAATTCATTGTCTTAATAAGCCACTGGAATAGAACTGAAACAAAGCGAGAAGATAAATTATTCGGTAATTATTTGTACAGAAAGAAATATAAAAAGAAGCAATCAGTAAAAATCACAGTAACAAAAAGTAAAAGGAAAATTAAAGTAAAACCTCAATAGGAACAAAAGAAAAAATAGAGAAAGGATGATGAAATGGAAAAGAATCAGATCAAAGATCTGTGAGCCGTTTGTTTAAAGTCAAGTGACGTCTATAGCTACATTGACGTTTTCATGTCAACTGGTGATGAACCTTTGGATGCGCAGTGATGCAGAATGTTCGCGTCTGTCTCTCTTGGCCTTCACAGTAATTACTGTAAGAGCAGTTGTAGAGGAGGGCAATCCTACTATCAGAAATGTCAGTAGCTTGGCTTATTAGTGTCAGACAGCTTCCCTCCTTATGAATAATTTCCACTGCAAACCAGACACCAAACATGAAATCACTTTGTATTTCGCTCGACATAAAAGAAGGGGGAGCAAAGAAGGGCAGGGGAAGAAACTTTGATGAAGAGGACAACCATTTATTGTGACGCTGATACATGGCACGCGTGTAGGATTTTTTTCTTCTGTACATTGTTATATGAATTTAAGCTCTTCTTTCTCTCTTGCAAATTTATTGACTTGATAGAAGGCCGCTCAGCTCAAACCTGTCTCACGAGGAAGGGGGAGTGGGTGGATGAAAGGAGGGGAGGTGATATACAAGCAAATTGCAACAAACTATATCAACACAGAAAACCTTCACTTGGCTCAACAGGTTGCTAGCTCTACCTCTGAACCTACGGAAATCTTACAAAGGTCATTACTACGAGGGGTGTACAATAAAGAATGACCATAATCTTTTGCGGTCATAATTTTTCGCACTAAAATTCAATCTCATCATATTCTTTTAGCTTAATGTGAAACAAACACGCCGTAATAGTTTCATTGTTGGCACTCCTGGTTCCCGCCTGTGAGAACCAGCCAAATTCAGACATGTTCAGTATCGCCTACCGCCTCAATGGAGGTAACATGCAGTTAAAGTCCATGTTAGAGGAAGATCCGGAGTTTCTTTCAAACGTAATCACTGCTGATGAAACTAGGCTACATCATTTTGATCCTGAGAGCAAACAGCAAAGCTAGTGTAGAAATCTCCTTCGTCACTAACCCCCCAAAAAGCAAAAGTGGTTGCTTCTGCTGGGAAAGTTATGGTCATCTCATTCTTTGATATTCATGGAATGGTTTATCAGCATGTTGTACCTGCACACATATCAGTAACTGGACAATATTACAGGGATGTCCAGAAAACATTACAAGTCCATATCAGGTGCAAAAGATCACATTTCCATGAAGCAGGCTGGATGCTGCACCACGATAATGCGCGGCTGCATACTGTCAATGTTGTTGCTGAATATCTTGCAAAAATCAACGAGAAGTGCATCCCTCACACTCTCTATAGTCCGGATTTAACCCCATGTGACTTTTTTTCTATTCCCTTACTTGAAGAAACGCTTTCGTCGGAGGCAATATCCATCATCAGAAGCAGTGGTGAAGGCTGCGGAGGCAATTTTGAAGGATCTCTCAAAAATGGTTTCCAACATGTCTTTGAAGGCTGGCAAAAACGCTGGGACAAGTGCATCGTATTCAGGGGAGACTATTTTGAGAACGACAATCATAATTAGGAGGATGAGTAAAGGTACGTTGTCAAAACAAAACAAAACAAAAATTTGATCATTCTTTATTTAACAGCCCTCGTACTACCATTGAACCATCTCATAATATTTAACATAATTATATTTCATCATAAAGGTCTCTATTCTTCTGGATAATCCTTAGAACTCATACATTCTCTTGCAAACTGTAACATTTTGTCTCCAAATAAAGTATACCTATGTTTTGAAATAATAGTGGAAGTGGATATAAAGATACAGTTTTTAACAGTAAAAGGAACTTGTTATGTTAGAAAATTGTTGTATATATTGTTTATGCAATAGTATGAGACGCCCTACACTGACCAATACAATTAAATGGTAGAAAACAAGATTCAGATGGTAGAGAGTAGCTCTCAATAAAGCAGTCAATTCTGTAGTAAGGTTTGTTTACGTGTATCCACTTCAGACAGCAATCAGACAAAACCTGGTGACAATGTTTGACCTTAAATCATTATTGGACAATCCGATATTTATTATGTGATGAGAAAGTAAGTCAGCACACAGAAGAAAATGCTACAGGTATCAAGAGATTGTTGAACCGTTCTGTTCAGTGGCTGATAATTTCGTTAGATTCGTAAAGAACACAAGGAAAAAACAAAGATCAAAACCCCGTATTGCTGATTGTTAGTTGTCAATAATTGTTGAACTTCAAAGACAAATTTTGGCAAATTTAACATTTGCACTCATGGTATGAGCTAAGGCAGCTCTAACACCAACATTTATAATGACTTGATTAGACTTTATTGAATAACAGATATCGTTTACTTCAAAATTAAATAAAGTGATATTCTGAGAAGAGTGAGATGTGTAATCAGGATGGGCCTAACGAAAATTCCAGAGGCAAAATTGACAAGTTTGATACATATTCACATTTTTTTTTTTTTTTTTGTATTATGCTATTTACAGTCACATTGGCAGACTCACATACCCACGTGCATTTTTTTAAAGTGTTTATTTTTGGATTCAGGAACCTTAAGAAATGAAATTTACATACGGAATCTTTGGGTGAAATGCAAAACTTCCTCTGTTCTCAAGTAGTAGAGAAAATGAAATGAAGCATCAGAAACCTTCAAACACATATGTTCACTCATACATGGGGAAATTATTTGACAGAACATGGTGTGTTTTGAAAGTGTCTGCTGTCGAGAAAATAACTCTTTGACACAGAAGTAGGTGTACCGTAATGAAATATGAAGAATGCAAAGATATCTTAATATAATATGAGCAGATTTACGAAGTAACATTATAACACTGGACCATTCTTGTGAGTATCTAAACTTTTGGTTTTAGGCTTCCACGTTACTATGGTGTAAATTTGACATTCAGGCACTTTCAATTCACTTATTTATTTTTATTAACCTCTAGGTGAAGATCCCAAATTGAAAATCATGTCATCAATGTACGTGATCGTTCTCACAAAAGGAACCTTACGTGTTGCAAGTCGCTATTAAGGAGTTGTCTCATGTGTATATGAGACTTTTATAGTGGTCTACCGGGATAATACGAGTAAGTTGGAGAATTAATGTCATACTGGCACGTTGGCCATGGTAGCTCAATGGTTAGATTAAACGGACGGAGACCAGGAATACTGTCTTCAAATCCTGGTTATGGCATTCAATTTTTCAGTCTGACTCAACCTGTCTAAAAGAGCCTTCGTCCTATTCACTTATTTGGAAATTCCTTAAATAATTATCACACATACTACATGACTAGTGATCAGTAGCCTCATGTTACTGCGAATAGAATTCTTCACCATTCACAATATTATCGATCCATAATATTCATCCAGTTATATACTACCTTTCCCTGTTTTTTACTGGGTTAAGTTTTTTCCCCCTTCCGTTATGGTTGCCTGGTTATACAGTAATATAAAATTCGGCCAATGAAGGGGACTTAGAAAATTCCTGCATCTTATGTTACTTTCTCTACTTTGTACACACAACACGTTATTAAAGAAAATAACTTCCCAGAAGTTCTATACTGAGATTTAGGCCCCCAAAAGGATCCTTCACCCCCTGCCAGATTTCAAACCGCGACCTCGAGAAGCAGATGCTAAATTGTTATTCCTCAGACCTGGAGGACGACCTAAGCCAGGTGATAAGGGCTAGTTTCGTTTTATTGCTGTAAACACCTTAGTTGCGATATGTCTAATTATAAAATGAACCACACCTAAGCGGTAACAGAATAAAATCATACATTGAAATGCACCAGTATAAATTAATGCTCAGTGTTGGATGAAATGAAACAACGAATAATTCTTCACTATTTTACGGGGTGGAAGTTATAATGCTAATCCAGTCGCGCATGCGCACAAGGTGCAGTATGAGAGGGTGGATGTGAGTCATCTAGATCCCTTTCGGTATTACAGCAGTTTGATTTCCTGTAAAAAATAAAGCAGCAGTACCAGAATCAAGGATCACACCCCCGTCAACCCAACCCCAGCTTGGTGTACAAGCCCAAATCATTTGACCTGCTCTTCCACCCTCGTCGTGGTAAATTCCTTCCCCTTGTCTCTCACACCCTTCTCACCCCTTCAATAAGCACTTTAGCAATGCGAGGGCGAGTAATACCATCAGTCCATCACAAACAGAAAACTGAGCAACCAATATATATATTTTCAATAACCGCCAAGTTTAAACGGCAGTTGTTTCTGCTCCTGTCCTGTTCTTGATTCCTTGGAGCTTGGAAATGTTCACAATGAGTTTATGTTTAACGAACCAGATAAAACTAACATTCTTACTTTGGAGAAATGTAAATAATTAATTTTTGCCAGCATACAGGTAATATGTAAAACTAAATATTTCGTATGTCTTATCTAAAAGTGTTGCTAAGAGCAATTGCACTTATTAAACATTAACTATTTTAAAACAATGTGTAAAATGAGAATCCATACCATTATTATTATTATTATTATTATTATTATTATTATTATTATTATTATTATTATTATTATTATTATTATTATTATTATTATTATTATTATTATTATTATTATTATTATTATTATTATTATTATTATTATTATTATTATTATTATTATTATTATTATTATTATTATTATTATTATTATTATTATTATTATTATTATTATTATTATTATTATTATTATTATTATTATTATTATTATTATTATTATTATTATTATTATTATTATTATTATTATTATTATTATTATTATTATTATTATTATTATTATTATTATTATTATTATTATTATTATTATTATTATTATTATTATTATTATTATTATTATTATTATTATTATTGTTCTTGTTTGTAAAGCAATGAAGATAGAGAAAGGAAGAATCGGGAATGGGCAGAGGTTTCGCATGAGCATCCCAGAGTCAACAGCAGTGAAACTTGCTGCTGCGTAGAACAAGAGCTTGGAAAAAAGATTCCAGTACCCCAAGTGTTCATCTTTCTTCCCTGTGTACCCTCCTCGTGTCGAGAACTAAGTACTTCCCAAGACTTACAAGTAAGCCCCTGATGACAGATGCCTGTCAGAAATAGACAAATTATGGATCTCAAAGAGTATCGAGAAGCTCAAAGTGAGAGTGAGGAAGATGTTATAAAATATGAGCTAAGTGGATGAAAGCAAAGCAAGTTGATGGCAGAGCAGCTGATAAGAACTGGAGAACCCGGAGAAAATCCGCCTAGATACCACTTTGAACAACACAAATTCCTCATGTAACTCCCTGAGATAGAATCCTTGGTCCCAAACAAGCGGTCTAACCATTCAGCCGAGAGGCGTCGTCTTCTTTGAGTCTTATCTTCTTTAAATATATACTTTCAGTAAGCCATATTACAAAAGACAACAACTGTCCAATCTATTTCATTCCTTTGGCAAAACGTATTTTAAATCTTGAAAACATTATGTCAAAAGCTCACGTAATTTTCACAGTAAATTATAATCAATAGGTATAAAGTCATGTCTGTATTATGCTGCAAACATACTAATAATTATTGCTTTGTTTAATCTCTTTTCTCTTACGTATTATAACAATTTAAAAGCAGGAAGGTAGATTTGTTTCCTTACAATGTAAATAACATGTTGAAACATGCCTAACCAAATGTTACGAGCAACGACATCAACTGCAGGAATGACTTTAAGAATTAATGTTTTAGAACGTTACATGGTCAGATATAATGGTAACAAATGAGCATCTTTGGCTTTGGTTAAGACTCTACGGAGGAATATCGGAAAAGATTGTAAGAATCACTTTGGAAAGAAGAACAGCAGTATCGACAGATTTGCGGCTGCATTCGTGTTGGCCAACTTCCAGTTGAGGCGATGCATCATCCTGCAACTCGACGACAGAAACAAAACTAAAAGGAGAGGGGACCAAGTAAATTCTGGGGAGAAAGGAAGAACGCGAAAGGAAGAGTGTAACAGCAAACATGAACTCCGTGCATCCATTTTTTTCTTCTTTCTTTTCCGAAAAGAAAAGTGTAATCGGTTGTAATAAATGGGTCAGTTCAGTGCAACGGTCTTGACATTTAGTGGTGAACCGCAAACAAAAATAAAAGTGCCACTTGTATTGACTCCAAGGTCCACAACGTTTTCGCACACTGAAAGTAGTTTACAGGAATCAGCAACGTCCGTTAGAACAAAAACCTAGGAAACCCCAGCGTACAGTTTCTTTAAGAAATTCTCGATTGAAGATGCAGACCAGCACTGTTTTAAAATAGCGTCGCCAAATATAATTGCAACAAAATATCGAATGTGTTGCAGTCACATGGTTTTCCGTACTCACTTTTCAAAATATTCCTTCAAAAATTATTCCTATTTAAGTTTTATATGAATAGTTTCAAAAGAGTGGGCAGTTAACCCAAAATATATTTTTAAGGCTTCTGTTTGCCACATTCTGAATAACATATTCTATTCACAACTATACCAAGTGTTTACCTTCCGGCTCTGTCAGAAGAACAAACGCATTATAACGAGATAATAGCTTGAAAGTTGTTCATCTCGTGCATTGGCCGATGGCTAGCAGTGACTACTTAATTATACGTCTGCCGCTAATCATGGAGGAGACTTCTGCAAGAAGCAAACCGCATCATTAAGGTTTTAATTTTTTACACAGGCTGAATTGAATGAGGCGTTGTTTTTGTGAGAGAGGAATATTAAAATACACAGTAATGAAATGCCAAAGAGAAATGTTTGAAGTCAATGTTAAAGGTTAGCATTAAGCCGTTCCTCTCCAATGATTGCTGATTGGCTCTGCTAATTTGAATAATGAAATAATTTGAATAATTTGAATTTGAATAATAAAGAATGCTTGCCAGAACCTGCCTGCAGGTGGCAGTGCCATTTCCCATCCAATACACAACCTAATGTGTACAAACATAAATATTTTAAAATCCTAACGTGATTTAAGATTAGAGAGACAACGTGCTCTTTAACCTATTGTCTATTTCTATGAAATGGGTATAATGCTGACTATTAACTGGAGAATGGTGAATAATGTGAATTGCCTTTTTAATATGAAGGGAAATATATGCCCGCCTGGTAAGATACACAACAAAGGCTACAAAGATCTATTGAGACTACTACCGTCCAGGTGGAAGGGAGAAGTAGCAGAGCATTTCTTAAGAATTCCAGTCTCGAAGGTCCGTCTCACTGCTGGAGTTGCTTAGAGAAGACTATGAACGACTTGTCGACCAAGCAGCCCTCTAGTATCCAAGGGTGAATACCCCTTCCTTTGTACAAACTTCCGCGCCATCTGTCTGGCATGACATTTAGAAGCACACCTGAAACTGAGAAGTAAACGAAACGAAAATGAGGGAAAGCCTGTAAATACATAGTTAAAGGATCTGAACAGCCTTTGATGAATACCTTATTCATCTTGGCAGAAATGGCGTCAGGAAAGCTGCTTCAAACAATCGGTGTACCTCAGGATGATATCAAATGTAGATTGTGGAACAAGACGAGGAAACTGCTAGGTGTAGCTTAGTGGAATATGAAGTACTAGGAAGGAAAATATTAGTCATTTTTGGTGACCCATTAGCAAATATGGACAAATACCTGGGCACAGGAAAGGAAGACCCAGAACTAATCGAAGTCATAGAACTCGAAACCATCTGAAAAGATGAAGGTGCGATAGACATCGAGTTCTCAAAAACCATTACTTCTTCTTGTACTGCTACTATAACTACCACTACTTCTTCTTCTTCTTCTTCTTCTTCTTCTTCTTCTTCTTCTTCTTCTTCTTCTTCTTCTACTACTACTACTACTACTACTACTAGTACTACTGCTAACACAGTATTACTCTACTACTACTGTAATACTTTGAATCCTTCGTCCGTTATTACTCTGCCAGCATTTTGTTTCCACTGACAGTTTAACCACAAATAAACCAACTTGACCAAACTATTAGTAAAGTAACAGCGGGCTCTCCATGATTAAGAAGCTAGCTTTGTTATACGAGGTATGACAATGTTCATCGGGGGAACTTGGAACAATGGTATATGTATGATCTTCTGTACATGTACCCTAGACAGGTGGGAGAAGGGGTTGAGGTGAGATAAAGCAGATGGTGGTCAAATCTAGAGACAGAACAGCAGAGGGCATGGTCCCTATAGTTTACATATTGATACTCAACGGTGGCAGATGGGCTCCCTTGTCCCTGCAGAATTACACGTCCCCTGGGGATGGCGGGACAGGGAGACCGTCTCCGATCCTAAGATAAAGATTTACAGAGGGAATATTCCCTGCCATGCAACGCCGACTCTCTTATAACCCTGATACAACAAAGCAGCATGAAGTGGAAGTGAAATATGAAGTCAGATGAAGTGATGGGATAGGAAATTCAGGGTTTACAGTTAACCTTCCCAACATTCACCTTGCGCTCCTGGGAAACTCGCGAAGGTCAGGAAGATTGGTTACAGGATCAAACCCATTTTTCCATGGTGCTACTTGCTCGGTAACTCTTGTAACTACACTGGAACTTGGGATCCTGTGCGTCTCATGTTCAACTGGGGCTACAGCTGGTACCTCTGTGTCGGTATGAGGTGTTCGTTGACGTTAAATATCGGCCATGAAGGAACACAAGGTCCCAATTTCCGAGTCTAACTGTAAGTATATTTCGTGAAACGTTTAGTAGAGTGGGGTTTCGATTAACTGCAATTTAATTAAACCATCAACATCACTATTGTATTTCTATAATTAATATTAGCCAATGATGGTAATAATATGTAAGACAGGGTGTTTATTTTCACCAAGAATGTACGAGAAGTTCCGTAAGAAGATTGAAATAGTCTCCGCCCCTTACATTTTGCCCTGAAGAGTCTTCTGTACCGCACCTCTAAGGAGGAAGTAGATATATGACGTACTCACTCGCACGGTGTCTCCCTTGTCATATGCCTGCTATTTAAATGCCATGCCACTTAATCCTGCTTCTCTCCCTCCCTATTTAAGAGCCTTTTCGAGTGCGAGGCGCCGCACCCTCCCCCGTCTCCCGCAACCCTGCGCTAAACACATACAGACGTACATACACGCGCGCACACACACACACGGGAGCGCGTGCACCAGTGGCGTGCTTCTTTTCCTGTAAGGAAAAAAAAACTTTAATTGCACTAGTATGACTTTTCCTACTCTCTTTTCTACATACTGTTCATACAAAAATTGTTTTTATTTACTTCTTGTTGATATAAATTAGAATTATATTTACATATTTTGCTGAACACATGAGAAGGATGCCGTAGTCTAAAGCAAGAGTCACAGTTTTATAAAGTAGTCCACTATATGGTGACTTTGAATTTCCATACCTTTTGCTTGACCACAAGAAATTATATAAAAAAATTAAATTAAGCAGCAAAAAAAAAAAAAAAATGGAAGTAAACTAACGCATCGTTGTTTTTCAGAAATCAAACCAATAACAAACAATATTGCGGAAACGATTATATATCGTTACAAAAATGTTATTTCACATAAATTGTACTTTAACCATATCGAGGGTGCTTCAAAAGTTTGCTGAAAAACTTAAGGGACAGAAAGAATAGGCAGAGTAGAGTAACTTTTGGCTTGGAACCTATGACCCCAAACACGATCCCGAGTCAGTGCCAGTGATATTCTAAGCCGTAATAGTTTACTATGCACAGGGTTCAGTATAATCGGTTACAGGAGATGTTCAAACACATCACCACAATGGCCACAACCACAACCACCACCATCACAACCACAACTACCACCATCACATTGAGCATTTCACTGCACAAGAAAGGTTTGGTGCACTCACTCGAATAACGCAGGCATGTGCAAAAACTCGCTATAGGCCACAACTATTCTAAATAGCAGTTTTTCTGAATTTCCACTGGTGTCTGATACACCACAGCTTGGATATGCCTCCAAAAGAAATAATCAAGGGCGTTACGTCCAGGGAACTGGATGGACATGCAGGTGGTCCTCCTCTTCCGATCCAACGTCTTGGATATTTGAGATCCAGAAAGCGCCGCACGTTGACTTCAAAATGTGGTGGCGCTCCATCCAGTTGCATCCATGCTTGTTGGCGTACAGCAAGTGGTACATCTTCTAACAACTCCGGAATAACTTGTTCCAAGACCAGTGGATGATCCAAAAACACTAGTTACCAGAATAGTTATGGTATCTAAGGTGTTGGAGCGAGTGCGCCAAAGCTTTATTCGACGGTGTAATTCAATGTGGTGGTGGTGATGGTGTTATTGAACATATTTTGTAACCTATTACAATGAACCATGTTCATAATAAAGTGCGTTATGGCATGAGAAAACATCATTGGATATTTGGGGTCGTCTTTGAGAACATGGGTTCCTAGTCGAAAGTTACTCTATTCTGTCTACTCTTTCTGTTACTAAAGTTTTTCAGTAATCTTTGAAGCACCCTGTATACTAGTTTATGCACATAGACTTTATCTATCTCTTACTTACGGTCTACAATTTAAACGAAAGTCTTTCAGAATAAAGAGGATTTACTGGTTATCCCAAAACATACATTTTATTAGTCATTTAAATATCTCAACTATAACATTGACCAAAGCGTTGATTCCATTCTAGAGAAAATATATTTTGGGCTAATTTCTAGTACGGAATGGAGTGATTTTTTTTTAAAATCTTCTTTGTCACTTAACGTTGTTGGCATTTATGAATATTTCGTTTAGTTATAATGTTGTTCACACTAACTGTGTGTATATCTGTGTGCATGCCTCTGTCTGACTGCAAGTCCTGCGTCGTGGTGTATTGGACTAGATCGTTGTGCTTTAGTTCCCTGCCACGGAAGGTACCCGGTGCCCACTAAGCATCGCGAGGAAATATAGCTAGGTAGCGAATCCTGGTCTAGAAAGCCAACTTTTCGGCTGGCGATGCCCAGATGCTGACAACATCTCCTGCCCGTAGCGGTTGGATGATTGCTCACCTCTACCTTGAATATGTGGACGTGAGGCCGACAGTCGGTTTGGCAGGCTGAAACTCATTTTGGTCTATTTCGTCATGGGTTTACTGAGTCTGACTGTAAACAGTATAACTCTGAAACGGAAAGTCAGCGGTTTGGTAAGGATGCGTCGCCAAACGTTATAAAATATTTCCCACTCTAAACTACCTCCTCTATATTAGGTATTTTTTGTTTTCTTGTTCATTCCAAAACGATTTTGACTAAGATACCACAAATATTGAGTATATTTTGAGTGTTCTGGCTTAGCTTGTGAAGTGTGCTTCTCTCTCAATGACAGTTGTATGACTGATAAACCTTAAGAGATAGACAAAGTCTTACTATAAAAACGAAATTCTCGTTAAAGCACATCTTTATAACAATAGAATTGTTTGCGCTATTAACCATTCCATTTTCTACTCTAAATTTTAAAATACTTATATGTTTCTGGATCGATGTCAGTTTTCCCTTGTGGTCATACAAAGGGTAGTAGAATTTCATAGAATACACGGCAAAACCTGGAAATAACCTTGTCCAGATAACTCGCCTTGACTGAGATTTGGAATGGGTATCTCTCGAATGTGAGGCAGACACGCTACCCCATACTACAAGAGCTCATCTCGATTAACAAGAGGTATTTGGATAGAAGAATATGTTGTAGATGACTGTATTGAGAATGTCATTTCAATGCAACACATCCTATTTTTTTTCTATTTTCCGTTGTTTTTAAGTGCTGAACATGTTCATATGTAAACGATATAACAATACAGCACATCACAGTTTTACTATATTTTTATTGCTAAGAACATGATAACTCTGCGCATATGTGAACGATATGAAAACAGCTAAAGTTTATAATATATCTACTCGCAAGTCCTCCTTGTCTCATTCACAAGCATTTAACCTTGTGAGAGAGAAATTTCTGTGGTGCTTGAGTAAAGGTGTGACGAAGAGGGTGGTATTCCCTTGCAGCGATTGATTAATTTCCTTCATGTGCAACCAGAATGTCGCCATTATGAGCACCCCTCACTTGTTTCGACGCACTTCAATTTCTTTTCACTGAATGGTGCTTGGCGCATGCGCGAAATTCAATGAGAGGGAATAATTTTTGTCGCTTCAAAGCACAACATAAGAGCATCAAGTGACAGCTTCACGATGATACAGTTTCAGATGTTTCCAAGAGATAAAACTTATAAAGGAGAATGTTTAGGGAATTACTGAATTATAGCTTCAAGAAAATCTTCCCCACCTCAAGTTACCTTTTATGAAAAAATGTTCTTTGCGTTTTATTTTCTCAGGCTGACTTTGAATATTTTGATTAAAATATAATAATTTTGTATATTTTCATAACCAATATTTTAACAAATACCTTAAATTTACTGAATAGCCTGTGAAGTCCTCTTTATTCTGAATAAATTTTATATAATTAGTGCAGTGCAAAATATAGGTAATCAAAATATAGAGTTCATTAAAACAGGCAATATATGTTCAAATAAAACTTGTTGTGACGTAAGCTATTTCCGAGATATTACTTTTATTATTATAAATTTTAAAGTATTACACTTTTTTGAAGTTGAAGTCAAAGTTCGGATTTTGTGCCTCTCATTCAAAGAGCTACATTTCAATACCTTTTCGTCATAATGATTCGCTTTTCGTAGTCATTGCCACTTTACTCACTGTATTTGTATAACGAAATACATAAATGTGTAATAAAAGTTTAACTCGATCAATTAAATTTCAAAAATTAACACTTAATGTTACATAGTTGGTTTATTAGCGTTCTGAAATGTAAGCTATGATAAGCAATTCTTCTATAGTTATTAAAATGACAATTTGATTTAAAAGAACAATCACACATGCAGGGATATTCAATGCAAAAAAATTAGCTTTGAGAAACTTGAATTGGCGAATATAGATCAAATAGCACTTATAACAATATGCAACATCTTCATTATTATTTACAGGTTCTTATTCAGCAACCTTGTATGAAAATAATAATAATAATAATAATAATAATAATAATAATAATAATAATAATAATAATAATAATAATAATAATAATAATAATAATAATAATAATAATAATAATAATAATAATAATAATAATAATAATAATAATAATAATAATAATAATAATAATAATAATAATAATAATAATAATAATAATAATAATAATAATAATAATAATAATAATAATAATAATAATAATAATAATAATAATAATAATAATAATAATAATAATAATAAGAATAATAAGAATAATAATAATAATAATAATAATAATAATAATAATAATAATAATAATAATAATAATAATAATAATAATAATAATAATAATAATAATAATAATAATAATAATAATAATAATAATAATAATAATAATAATAATAATAATAATAATAATAATAATAATAATAATAATAATAATAATAATAATAATAATAATAATAATAATAATAATAATAATAATAATAATAATAATAATAATAATAATAATAATAATAATAATAATAATAATGTTAGTGAGGAAGATGGTTTAAGAGATTTATCAAAACCTCACCACTAGTTTAGTTAAGTCATGATGGCAATCCACAGACCATTGCAATATTAAGATCATATTACACGTGGCAACGAGTGATGCTCTTTTGGCATTGCTTCCCAAAGACCGAACAATCAAATATATGGGCTTTTTACTGCCCATCGATTAATGCACATCACATTGGATACTAACGTATCCTTAACCCTTAAAGGATTTACATTGTTTTACGGCACCACTACAACTGCAGTGTTTCCTAACAAAAAGCAAGAAGATTCCATACTTCCATTGTAGATTTTTGTTTAACATTCGGAGAAAATCAGAGATTTGAATAACGTGATGTACATGTATATGTATACATTATGAATCAAATTATACGAAAATGAGAGCTAAACAGACATGAGCGCCTGTCAAAACCTGTTGTATGAGAAACCTGTTGCTCGCTCCCAGAAGGATTAAGGACATCAGATACCTTGCCACATGTGAAATATTCCAAATGTGGCGGGATAGTCGGGTCGGATAGGTAGTTTTGATTAATTTATTAAGGACTTCAGGATAGAGATCTGTGCATCTAAACTACAGCTAGATGGATTATTAATTGTCAGGACCTGTCGATGATAATATCTCTATTTTCCTTTGCATCTACATTTCATCGTTCACTAAAATTATTTTCGAATGCGTTCCTAGTATTGACTTTAACTGAACGTAACTTCTTTTTCCTCCCTATCCGAGGTTAGGAAACATGCCTAGGCTAGCCTCTTATCTATTACACCTCAGTCTTGCATATTACATTGGCCTATTCTGTTATAGGGTATTTTGTAATTTGAGAAATTATATTACCATATTCGCTGCTTTTATGTTTATTCCTATTTCCTTATGTTTCTGATTCGTGAAAATTCAGCTGCTTTCCGGGATGATTACTTTCTGAGAAATTAGTTTTTCTCGTAGGTTCTCGTTGTAATATTTTAAGGAATGCTACACTTCATGCAAGATGCAAAAAGGGTTCTAACGACACACTGCTCCATTGTAACAGCTTTAAACGCAAACTTTCATCAAGTCAGGTGTCATAACGCTGCTCTGTTAGAGGTTTTAAATGCGGAAATGTGTCTTTGGAATGAGATCTGCAGTCAAAGTGAACCTCATTAATCTTTATAAGCAAGGAAAAATAACAGTTTATCACTTCCTTCAAGCGGCATAATGTTACACCTTTTCTAAACTTATAGTTAAGTTCTTAAGTGTTACATCTCTCTATGCTAAGGTCTATAATTTCTGATGCCTGCGTTGCTGTCACTTGCTGTTTTTTGGCCTAGAGCTTTATTTATTAGATTAATCCGTGTGCTTTAATATCCGGTTATTATTTATGCGTTTTGTGTTCATTGTCAAGCTTCTCCTTATTATGTTATTAAATAACTTAATCATGAAAGAGGGATATCGTTTCACAAGTATGGGTGGTTCTGCATGGTGGCCACCTCGGCTCGGCTCGGCTTGGCTCGTGTTGGACGAGGGTTGTTGGGATTAATTCAAGTACGCCACTGACGAACACATACATGCCCACGCACTCACCACGCAACCGCCACCAGAAGAGCCACTTCTCACGAATGTTCTCAAGTTGGCCGAAACAAGAGTCAAGAATTAGTTGTTCATCCCCCACCTTCACATTGCATAAAAATGACTTCATGGTCCGTCAACCCTTGACCTGCACATGCATTGCACTTTCTCCAGAATGCACCGGCACTGACATATGAGGGCACTCCTGCATGGTGTAAAAGGGTAAAGGTGTCTAAGGCCTCTCCAAGGGGAAAAGGTGCCACGCCCCTTCTGAAGATTCCTCTATGCTAAAACACATAAGGAATGTTTTAAATAACACGTGAAACGCCAAATCCATGTACATAGGATGCTTTTCATATCTTCATATTTGTGTCAAGTACGTCAAGTCGGGTGCTTTTAGCACACAAGTTCTGTTTGCACTAAACGAATTTCTAATCTTACGCAAAGACATCAGTCCAGCTGGCGAATGTCTGTCCACTTTACAGCTGTTATATTTTTAATGCTTTAGAATATATTTGACCTAGGAGATAATGCAATTGAAGCTGATGGTAGTCTGTTGATAAAGGGAAAGATTAAGCACCTGGGTTAAAGGCAGATTTATTTTCCTGAAGCAGTCAGAAGTATTTAAGTGGCATATCTAGAAAGTTAAATTTATTTATGAGACTGCGAAGTAAGTTGATGTTTATTAGGGAGTTAGGGAATGAAAAAAAATTAACGCCCAAGGGCTTGAATTTCAAGAGCATGACAAACATCAAACTTCGGTAGTTCTATACGTAATTTTATCCGTAAAATAGACTTGAATTATGCAATGTATCTAGAATAATAAAATATAATCCTGAAAATTGTAGATGCCGTATTTTTCTTGTTTTTCAGATGACTACAGAAAAATTGAACATCGGACTAAGCTACCTACTTGGTAATCGATAGTCAAAGAGATCACATTATAATCTCTTTGACACGATATTAGAGTAGGCATTCCTGAAGAATGTGTTTTTCTCTCGCAAATTTTAACTTTATTCTTGTGCTTGAACTACTATATTGACTTTGGTAGAGATAATTCGATCCTTTGTAGAGATTATTTATGTCTAACGGTAAATTGCCTATTTTTCAGTAACAAAAGTATCGCGTAATGATGCGTTTTTAATTCATGGTGGCGGATAAAATATTTTACTGCCAGCATAGCGCTTTTAGATTTACTTTTATGAACAAAACATCTTCTTGGACTTATTTTAAGCACATAAATATAAATGACGCGTTTTATAAACCATGCACCTATACCTACTGTTACATAGTTTTATTGCCAGATGTCATTGAACAAGTTATTGCAGACCAAAATTCCCTTTTCTCTTTAAAAAGAAGGGTCTCCCGCATTTCATCACCGGAACGTCTTACTTGGTAAGAAAAATTAAAACTAATTGTAAAAGATGGATATTATGAGTTAATTATTTGAATATATACAGTTAAAAGCATTCTGTCTTATGCATAACGAGTGTCAGGGTATAAATTGAATGATTACACGGTTATTTAGCCTGAAATGTTAATAATAAGTTTAAACATATTTGGTGGAACAGTACCGTCCCGAAAATAAACCACCTGTAACATATTTTTTGTACACTTAACCTGCATTAAGTCTATTTTGGAACAATATATGTCTACTGCTCAAGCAACGGGGCAAGCCCACCCTCAATTACCTGTTTGTTCCAGTGATTTTAGTCTTGTAGATATTTACTAATCAATTATTATTCTTGTCTTTCAGGGAGGCAATCAAATTGCGACAGTTGACTGACGGCGTCCATTTCATCCAATTAATTCTGGGCTCAGATAACGAGATAAGAGACTGTGAATTCCTTAGACAGAAAAAAATAGTAAGAGACTTTTTAGAAACATTCCGTAAAGATGTGGAGAGAGCGAAAGCCCACGAGGAACTAGCTCCTGACCTCCGCAATGTTACTTTCCTCATTTTGGACGACGGTGTACCACTACCTGAAGATGTTGCTCAGTGGCTAAACTTCCATAAGCTCAAGCATCAATGTCAGGAAAATCACCGCGAAATGAAAAAGCTTCTCAGGCATAAAGAACATGGTACTGAACAACAGAGGCTGGATGCCATTGAGCATTTACAAAGGTGAGTTCATCCTTTCATGCCAACAATCATTTGCACAAGTATATGTACATAGTTTCCAGGAATCTTCAGATCACTTTGCTGTTCATATAATATAGTTTCACACATCCCCTCTTTGTAATAAAAATGCATAATATATATGGATGATATTACAGGATTTAACCGACAAACTTCGGAATGTTACAGAAAAGTGTTAGGCTTACGCTTTGATACTGGGCACTTATGATCTTGGAGCTTTTGGTTGTTTGTAATACACAAAATCAATAACGAGTCACTGGTAAAAGACATTTAAATACTTTGCAATATGTACTTAAGCATTAAGAGGAAACTAGAATTAGTTCACTAAATAAAATAAGTTAAATTATGCGTTTATATGAGTTTGAAATCATTATCAGCAAATGGACAGCAGAACAAGCTAATTATAGGGCTGTTATTACAGCTAACTCTTATTTGGTGGATAATGATTATCCGGGGCTTGTGAGCCGTGGTCTAGTGGAAAATCTTCCAGACGTTTCGTTCGAAGCTGCGTCGAACATCCTCAGTGGCGTGGCCGTAACACGCGGCCGAAGCCGCACCTGCCAGAGGATGGCTCCGCTCTCTCAGAAGATATATAAAAAGCCCGTGACATCGACAAACTTCGTATCAGTCGCCGCCGAGAATACAACAAGAGTGTTATGGCCACGCCACTGAAGATGTTCGACGCAGCTTCGAATGAAACGTCTGGAAGAAGATTTTCCACTAGACCACGGCCTACAAACTTGGATAATCATTATTTACCAAATTACTCCGGCCGTGAAAGCCTACGTACTTCAATAACTCTTATTTGTCTTTCTGATACGTATGATACTACAGTGACAATGTAGATATTAGAACTGCATCGTCCATTGCTGATCAATTCTTTTTTCGGAGAAAGCAAAGCTCATAATTTTTAAAATACCGGAAAGTGGAAATCAGTATCGTATTCATATGAAATATTTATTCACACTTATCGGGAGGAATACTAAAAGGAAAATTCATTAATAACTTCAAAATTTGTCATCAGAGACCTGTCATATATCAAAGAGTTTCTATACCATCACTTTATAATAACTGAAAATATCAGTCGAGGTCTGAACTCCCTGTAGGTATGTCGGCATAATCGGCAAACATCATTATTCTAGTTTCCATTAAATTTGAAAGTTTACATGGACATTTAAGAAACTGATGATTTTCAATGAATACATTCAAAACGTATTTATTATCATGAAGTCATGAACCCTCCTTCCTATATTCGTAATCCAACCCTCTCATAATGCTGATGTAATTAAAGAAGCAGTAAAACGTACAAATATTTCTTAAAAGTTAAAATATGGATGTACAATTGCAAACACAATCCAAATCTCCAATTTCAATTGTTCTAGCCGGCCTATCCTGGAAACTATTGGTATATTTTATATGACAACATGCTTTTCTGCACGATTAGAGTAGTGAATGATTAGAATGAATTTTCATTTGCATGATCGCTAAAAGCATGTTCTGTGGTTAGAGACTAAACTCTAAACTAATAAGCCTGCTATAATTTCTAACTGTGCTAACCGAAACAGGCCCACTAGATGTTTTGCATGTCTGTTGCTTAATTAATACTCTGGCTCCAGCACTGGCTGTGTAACGGTAAAATGTACCAACTTTTATTTCCTCCTCTCTTTTCCATTCTCCTTTCAAACCTGTCGTTTAAAAAGGGCAGTCACTTTTTTGTAAATACGAATGTCTTCTGGTACGTCTTTGTGCACTTAGATATGTTATTTTATAGAACTACACAAAACTTTTATTAGGTTTGCCAGAAAGTTTCGTTTTTGAAGACGACTTTGAGTTCAAGACAATGGACGATCAGTTTAATATTTTCAAAACAGATACGTTGAGCGTTCTCTCCAAAATCTAAAAAAGGAATTCACTTAAAACTGGAAAAGGAGTGTAGTCGATAGATGAACAGCAAGAAAATGGCCCAAAGTAATGATGAATTTGTGATGATAAACCATAGAAGCAACTTCGCAGGGCTTATTACAAATTTACTTTAAGGTGGAGATAATACAAGTTTAATTCAAAGCAAGAGTACATGCATTAAGACAATGCTTCTACCCAACAATCAAGTGTGACGTGATAAAACATTAAGGAGCAAAGATTATTCCACGATATCAGAGAAGACAAATGAGTTCGGGAATGAGAAGCAGAAGAGGCATACAATACTTTTGTATGCAATATTCTGGGAACAGAAATGCTTATCAAACGACCACATCAATAGCAAAGAGTAAAGTGCATTTTGCATATTGAGAATTGCAATATTGAGTATCATATATTTTCGCTAGCTGGGATAACTTACGCTGAATGTATCAGAGGAAGTCGGAAGTATATTTGTTGGAATTTCTTCCGGTTAAATTTTCCCAGCTTGCGACTTCAGAGAGCTCTAGTGGCGTGTCCTGTCATGGGCACTTTGAATAATTTCTGCTCTCGAATCTAATATTGCGTGCCCAGGAACGAAACAAGAAAATTAAAATTTCACCCTATTTTCTTTCCCATTTCGGGAAAGATTTTTGGAGATTTTTTGTTCTCGTTCTGGTCGCCGGCTCGATTATTGTATATCAGTCTTAAGAAGGAAGGAATAGAACAGCTTCCTCAGCCAATCATGCAAGAAGTTGGGTGAAAGCTGTCGAAAAGAATCGTCTAAAGTCCATATAAGAATTATTCTGGCCAACCTAGTAAAATCTTAGACGTGCTTGCTCCTGTTTTATTCCCGTACCTAGTTTCAAAGTGCGCAGCCGTATGGAAGATTTTCGCCATGCGGTCCACTAAATTGGAGCTTGTTATGGGATTGCAGCTTCCAAAGCAATGTCCTCTCTTGTTGTATGGGAATTAAATAGGTGTAATCTATACGTGCATTTTTAATGAGATGTGGCCACCAGCATGATTTTAAGAATTAGTTACAATGCAGGTCTCATGCTTCTGTGCTGTACACATGCATTAGATTGAATGAAATGTTTGTTTTTAAAACACTATGAATCATCTTTTGTTAAAACACAGCTAAGCAAAGAACTTTTATGTATATAAATTTCAGTATTACACATAAGGCTAAGGTAAGAAACATATTTTAACTTCTTTCTGCAGTCTGAAGCCTTCATTGCTGACTGACATGAAAGATTTTGAATGCGTTTATTTCCAATAAATGTATTACTTTTACTGTTTCCTTACTGTTATATATAATTATACAAAAACCCAGATGGTGTCCTGTGAAAGCATAAGAAGCGAGAACGCAAAAAAAGTAAAACAAAAGTGACAATTTCTTCAAGTAAAATGATAAGACTTCCTAAACAGTAATGCTAGAATGATAAAATGTGTTGTTATAAGAAAAGTTAGTGTGGTAAATTAAATACAACGATATAAGATAACCACCCACTAGTTATTGGTTGGTGGTCACTACAGAAATACTGCTCACGCTTAGAATGGTCCAGACAGAAACAAATGACCCTCATTTTCTTCCTCTAACTGCGTTCATCAGTTTTCGAAGTGGATGGTGAAACGACAAAGAAAGTGGTAGAAAACTAAACCAAGGCCACCAATGCTGTGAATATCATATCTTTCTCTCAAAAGTCGTCAGAACCGCAAATGTCATTTAGGTGACATCCTTACTCAGAAAATAAATATTCGCTCTTTCGAACCTAAATGTTTATTTGCTTGTTATTAATTTCTTCCACAACTGTAGATGTAGTGATTTTATACAGGGTGGTCAACAATTATTGCACCTTTTGTATTCTAAATTATATTAGTTTAACCACTAAGTGTAGTAACGTAAATTATTTTATTTTAAAAAACATTGCCTTAGGAATACCAAATTATAGTTTCGTTTTAATAACTTCTGCACACTTATTTTTCTATTTACTTCATGGTGATCGAGATCAATTCTTTGTAAGAATAGTTTCATTACAGAATTCGTTGAAGGCACAACGGAAATAAGGAAAACCAAATAGTCATATTTTTTAAAGCGAATGACTACATTCTGAGTTTTATATTTTTATTCTTTTTCCATGACATCGTAAGAAAAACTGAATATTGACAGCAATCAACAGTAATAAATATTTTGGATATGTTTTCAAAAGATTTACATTTTGTATGCACTGGTTATACAAAACTATATAAAATTTTAGGAATGTACCAAATACAACGTACTTATTTCATTTGTCACATAAACATCTTAAAGATATCATGATTTAATCAAAATTGTTAGAGCCTATTTTTGAGAAATTAAAAGGTTTCGCAAAATGTTCCTCGGAAAGGATATTACGTTGAAAATTTGGTTCATGCAAGTATAATATTAATTTTAAAATTGCCCAAATTTCAGAAGGAGTTTACCTAAAGGATTCCTATGACTAAAAATTTTAAATCCTGAACTAATAAGGCTAGCTTTTAGAGATAGTGCAAATATGGTACAGTCCAAATTTTATCAATTTCACTTTGATAGTTTGGAAGATATGGTCAAATTTATTTATTTTTGGTTACGTCACCTAAAACGTCCCTTGCGACAAAATAACTTAAGTTTTGGTATAATGTTTTATCAACAATTTCCCAATAAATTCATTTTTTTAATTTCCCTAGGTTTCTCTCTGGCTACATATTAAAAGTTCTGTCCCACTAAATTTATGAACCATAATTTGTGTAAATTATCAGACTAAACTTTTAGAGGATGTTGATGTCGTATATAAGTTCATTGATGTAATGGTGCCCAAAAAGTTTGTTTACTAAGAAAGATAATATTATTTTCCTGATTATCCCACCCTTAGATTCAAATTTATGAATAATTTATTTTAATAACTCATACTATTTTATTAACAGCAAAATAAGCATAAGATTGTCTCCATTTAAATAGAACATGATGGATAGACACAGCATTGGTGATGCATGGCCGATATAATTCATGCAAATGACTTACTAAGAGGACATGTTGCAGTGTTACAAAGGAACCGTGTCACATATGTTCATTTGTTAGAGGATCGTTCTAAGAGTGACGCACAAACTTTATGAATAGAATGCACTAAATCCACCGTACCGTCTGCACAAGAGAGAGTGAAAATCCATTACGGATTCTCCGTCGTCACCAACAGAAGCAAGCTTGAGGATTCACGACTGCCAATCCGACAAGTAGTTTTCTGTGTTCAAGCTTTTTCCTGCAATGGCACCGGTGTTTCCTTCTTTCCCCTTTCCCAAAGTATTATACCTCTTATTTACGCCTGTTACACTCCGAGTGAAAGCCGTCGCAACTTCTCCCGTTCTGTTGTTTTTGTGCTTGGGTTCTGGACTGGATTTCACGAGCCTGTTATTTCCTTTAATGATTGCCGATAATGAGGTGTTTGGTTTTTACATGTTAATTTTAGATACGCACATCGCCCATCACTTTTATTAATACATTAGTTGCGTATCAGAACAAAAATTAAATATAATAATTAAATATGCTTTTTAAATGCGCAATTAAATTTAAAAAATTTATTTCAATATTAACCTATGTAGAACTAAGATATAACATTTTAAGAAGCTTGCTTAGTAATACTCCTGTATTTTACCACGTGCAAATTAAAAATTTTGCTTGGTTTGGCTTAACACATTTTGAAGTGTGATTGTTATGAGAAAGTAAATAACAGCTGTTTTATTTCAATTAAATAAATAATTTATCCTTTGTTTTTAGTTTAATATAACATTATAAACATGAAAAATGGTTAAGAACGTTTGTTTGCATATCTTTATGTTTGGAGTGGGGTTGTTCCTCTATTATATATTTTCCTCAAAGTAAAATAGTCTGAAGCAAAACTATTTAAACGGTTGTTTGAAATTTGAGAGCAATGGACTGGATGACGATTGTTGTTAATGAAAAATAAAATAAATTATGAAAGACATTCTATCGTCCGGAACCATGAAAACTCTTCCGCTGTTCCAAAACTATTTTTATGTTCAAAACTACCTTAAAACTAAACCAAAAATGCATTTAGATAGAACGTAAAATAGAATAATAAGGGTAACAATGAAATATGGAAAATTCGCTCCCACTATAAATCATTAAATAACTATTTATTGGCATCCAGCTATTACTATATTAGCAACACATTTTGAGAGTAATGTATCACCTAATTTAAACTGGTTTCTGGTGATATGTACACCACATTCTATTAATTTATTATTTCCATTATTTAATTGATGTTTTGGGGAGCGTATTTAGCTATTCTTTCATTCTTCATATTGCCATTAATACTGTAAATATGAAGTTCAGATATTAGCATGTTCGAATCTCAGGCAGGGTGAGTTACCTGTATGAACTTTTTTCCCAGGGTTTTCCCTCATGCTGAAAGACGAATGTCGGCTCTGTGGATCCTGGGCTCATTTGAGCATCATTTCACCCATTCCATTCTTCGTTCCATATGACTTAACGTCGGAGGACGTAAATTACAGAAAAAATTAGTCCAAAATCGATGTTTATTTCTTTCCAATTAATATATATTTTAATCTTAATTCACCTAAATAAGCCATTGGAGTGTTTCAAACGACTCCAGTTTTTTTCTCGTGCATTTTGTGTGCAATTTTCGAACATAATATAGTTTTCTATCATAGGAGTTTATGTAAACACAGGCTAGATTGATTGAATTTATTTTGCAAAAAGTAGTGCAATGGCCTGGACTGAAAATAAATTTCTGTGATGTTGTGTTCGCAATTGTAAGTACCTGAAGGAATTCTTTTATACGCCAATAATTCCTACGTGAAGCAGTAGCCTTGAAGTACGGATTTCAACCTATCGTAACGCCACAAAACTTCCATAGATTTCATTGGTAATCAGCAATTAGTAATGCTGAACATAAAATTACAAGGCGGCTAACTTAAAGGATTTGATTTACCGGGAAGTTTGATTTAAACTCCGAGCTTCTAGCCATAGTGGAGAGCTCTGTCAGAATATCCCGGAATATCCACGGTAAGACGGCCAGACATTTGATGAAGGCTTTGTACGCTTTGAAAGCAAACCGATAAGGTACAGTTGGTGACGCTGCTATTTGAGAAAGTTCACCATCTGTATTCTACTAAATTCTGAAACATTTCTTTAATAGTCTTCTTAGCAACTGGGAACTACAGGAAGCGCAGAAAAGCATATAGGAGTCAATTACAAAGAGTGATATAGAGTAATTTGTAAGTCAGAGTTAACAAAGCGAGTCAAGTTCAAACTCCAGAAAGCGGTAGTTTCATTCAATAATGACAATTCCTCAAACAGTAGTTGCAATGAAATTACTAAACAATTATAATTTCTTGCCCATATCCATTAGAAACGAAATTTTAAATAATTACCTCGTTTTGCTCTAGATTGCTTTCACCAGTAATACTAAAGATCGCGAACGTCTCATTTAGGATTATCTATTACCGGTTTCACTTTTCCGGCACCTCGGGATGACTAGCTGAAGTTTTTCCTCATTCTTTAAGATAATATAAAGCTGTTATAGGTACCGAGCTGATTTGGGCATTCGTTTCTTACTTTCGTTCATCACGATATATATGGGCATTTTCAGTTAAAAGGCCTTAATACACAAATATCAGCCTCAAAAGAAGTTTTTCAGTACTTAGACAACTTCATCTGTCGCCCAAAGCAAATATTCTTTACTTTCTTGGCTCAAAATGAATAATTTGCGCATTCTTTTCTTAACTAATCTTATGTCATTAACGACACGCACACAAAATTCTATGGGCTATTTTGTTCGCCTTTAAAGCAGATGTCTCTCTTCTAGTAGCCGATCCGCAATAATAACCGATAAGCAATTCAAAGATAAAAGTTCCTTCTTGTGAATGTGTCGCTTGCTCTATTTGAACCACAGAGCATTCACTGCTACGTGATATTTAGTAAAACAATAGACCTGTATATGCAGCGGACTCTCAAAGTCACAGCATTAATTTTTAGCACTACGTGTCCACTAAGCACTTCAAACTTAGAGCACGATTCATCCAAATAAGTGCTCGGTTTCTGCACATGAATGACGAATCTTCGTTACTTGTGTATATAGTGACAAATAGTTATCCAGCTCAAGTTCCTAAACAGTAGCTCAAACAGAAGTGGCCAAAGTGAATTAAATTGGACAAATGGAATCACTTACAACTTACACTGTCACTTCTTCTTCTTCTTCTTTTTTTATAATTTTTTATTGATCGATCAGCAGTACACTGCTTTACAGATCAGAGTGAAAAGAAGGTAACAGTACAATAAGAACAATAACACTCAGGGGTAGGCTAACAGACCGCCCCTAACTACCGTACATTAAGTTAGAACTCCAATAATACTCTCTGAGAAATTATGTCAATATTGAAGCTGTAAGACAGACATCAAGGACTAGAATCACTCGAATCAGATGTATCACTTAGAAGCAGGTCCTGTGGTAGGCTCCTCTTCAAGCGTGAGGACTGGCGCGTGCGGACGCCGATGTTATAATGCACAGCTCCTGGAACTTCTTGCAGCGTGGAAAAGAAATGACGAGCGATCCTGCGAATGACTGTCGCTTCTGTGATCGACTTATACATAGTCCGCCCCCCCCCCCAAAAGAAATGTATACACTAACCGAAATAGTTGTCGCCACCGCTTATCAGCTAAACTAACCATGTGCCTAACCGAAGACAGACATGTGACATAACTACTTGAATGTAAAACAAACATTGACATTGATGCTCAGAGGATCTATCCAACTGTCCGAAGAATGGCCTCCTTCAACTCGGGAGTAAGAATAACTCCGGGGGTTTATCCGTAGGACAATGTCTGGTTTCCTAAAAAGCCCCACCATCCACAACAACGTCAAGACGGGTGGAAGTGGATACGCCACTTACGCGCGTCAACACCGCAGGGAAGACTACCGAATAACTTCAGTGGGGCCGCCTGGTGATCTAGCACACCTTTTACTAGTTATGCAGGCTATTACCCGGGACTTCTTAGGCAACCCTCTACCTCCTCTGGGCGGCCAGAGCCTGGCAGGAGGTACCCGATCTCCCATGGGTATCGGGAACCACCGCTCCTCGAGTCCAACCCAATCCGAACAACTCCCCGACGGGAGGGACTCGGCAGTTCGGCCCGAGGTTCCTCTAGTAACGTGAGAGGTACCACAAGTGCTAGGGTTCCACAGCGCCCGCACCACGTCAGCTGAAGGTGACGAATCCCCTCCTAATAGTTAGTTTTACTCCCTGAAGTTGTGTATATGTTTATATATTACAGAACTAGATATTATCAACCGCTCGGATAACAGTGGCCTATAACACATCCGAAGAATAAATGGGCTATTTTAAATGTTTGTTGTACTCACTCAAAATTATGTCGTAAGCTTCCAAGCTTTGTTAACAACAAAGAGCCTTGCACGACCTCCGTGGTCGAGTGATCTGCTTCTTAACTCCAAGGTCCCGGGTTCAATTCCCATTTGTAGCGAACAATTTTTAACCAAAATCATTCCTCATATCCCACAGTGCTCTTATGGGGGTAAATCTGACTGTATTTAATGTTGAGCAAATTATAAAATGAATGTTAACATTAACTTTACAATGACATTAGCGTAACGGCATTAAATTCAACAACTACGAGCCGGTTGGGGAATGTAATATACTGGCATGTTGACATGGTAGCACAATTGCTTAGAGCAACCCTACAGAAACTGGAAGATCCGCGAATGAACTCAGTTTATAGCATGGAAATTTTCCAGTCTAAATCAGGCTTTACGAAACCTCTTTTATTTGATATTTATAGTTTCTTTATGTCGCGAGACAGCAATAAAAATCTATATTTTACTACCAAACCTAAATATAATCGTCGTGGTCTTGGTTTCACCCTTTTTATTTGTTATTTAGTAATAATGTTATTTTCAAAACAACCTGTTCTTGGCAGCAAAATACTGGCTTTCCTAAGTCTCGCTACTTTAGCCTTGGAAGCTATTTTATTTTATTTTATTTATTTATTTATTTTTTTTTTTCTAAAATCTTCCTCAACCAATCTTAAAAACATTTATTTATCCTATTCTGTCCAAAGTATGTTGGTCCATTCTGAGAATTTGTGATACTATCCAACTGGCTCAAAATGTTGTACGGTGCTTTTTTCTTTCTTCCTTTTCTTTTTTTTTTTCCTTTTTTTGTATAAATTTGCTTGTTTTCCACATTCTAGGAGACGAATCCGATGTTAGTCGTGTGTTGCGGATGGTCGGAATTTACGGCAAGTGTAAGCTCCTTATACATACAGTAGGTAAACCGAAGAACAAAATAGGGTAATGGATTAAACATGTATCCTGTCTAAAGGCACCACCCCTATCAGAGGAGATTAAATACCCTACCCCATTTATATTAAATTTGTTAAATTCATGAAGCATTACCTCAAAATCTAATATATCGGCCCGAAATTGTTATAGGCTGTAGATGAGTGCCTTCTAAACACATTAATCTACTTTTATCCATGCAGTTTTTATTGAAGTAAGACAGAATTCTGTTTCTCAATTGTCCATACTTAGATTAAACAAATAATATTTATATATAAATAGATATTTGAACAAACAAATGTCTTATTAAGAGCAATGTGAATCCACAACCGAGGGTAGAGATTATTTTTATCCTCCTACAAGTGATTTCAATAATTTCTGAGGAAAGATTAATCGATGCCAGCAAATGCCAATCACTGGAAAAACTGCTCAAAGCAAAAACAAATTCGGAAGTACTCTCAGAGAGAAACCACATCGTTTGAGCACTTAAAACCCGCCATATTTAACACTTGACCAATTTGAAAATCAAAATTTACCCTGAAGTATGGACTAAAGTTTATGGCTTTACTTCAAAGCATTAAAATGTAATGACTCTTTCCTATGAAGTGATGAAGAAATTATAGTACAAAATGGCAGATGCAGTGCCTATTTAAAAATAAATTTAAAAAATATATATATATTTTGCCGTCAACGATAATATACCTATTAAATAGGAAATTCCATTTCATAAACCTGCATAAAAATTAAATAGCCATTTTGTCCTTTTCGCCATTTAATATTTCCTTAAATAAACTACATTAGAAAGTGGCAAGATACCGTCGTATTTAATTTATAATGGCAGGTTGATGACCTTTTGTAAAAAAAACTCCATTTAAAACTATAAATACAAAAATAATTATTAACTGGCTTTGTATATTCAAGATGTGAAAGGTGAGCCCTTGCCTCAGGAAGTGCTAGCTTATTTCTAATACAACCACAGTTATTTTATCCTTCGCTCCATTAGAGGTTACATAGCTCCAATTGTAAAACGCGATCACTGACTCATGGCTTCCTTAAGGGTTCTTCTTTGGAATTACGAAAATAAACAAAGCAAACTCACTCTCATATTTTTGAACGAAATGTTAAGTTAACTTATGGCGGGTATATCAATAGATAATTATGCTTAAAAATTTCCTGTTAGAATTAGGTGATATCCTAAAATCATAAATATACGCATACGCTCTCTGGATACAAAAATAAAATTATTCATTTTTTTTCAATGTGAAGAATAGTATTTAAAATATGAGATGATTTTAAATGACCGAGTTGTTTTTATTTAGAGTATTAAATGGCTAATACTTGTAATAGTATTGCGTCTATTAAATTCAATTCCATTGGGATACATATTATTAATTATATTTACTGTAGGGTATAAGCCATAAAACTGGTTCTGAGAAAGCTACAAACAAGTGAAATCCAATCTTAGTAATATTCTTTACAGTTCATGTGGTTTAATTGCTCTAAGGGTGGAAATCTTAACTTACTCTGTGCCTTAATTTTTAGTAGTATTTGTCTTCGAGACAATTGATTTTATAAATAAAAAAATAAAATGTTATTTGCAAGTATTTCCCAGTGATATGGTCCTATAAATTTACGTTAACCTGTTTAACCTACGCATTACCAATTAAATTCTAAGCATCTAGTCAGTTTAGGAAAATTGATAGATAATTAAAATAACTGCTCATGTTTCTAAAGTTTATTAGCGTTTGAATATTTCAACAATAAATAATGAAATGATAGTAAAATGGTCTTTTATTCATTAAACTACGCACCTAAAAGTAAAATTATGCTAATTTTTTTCTCGATTGGGCTTTAAGAATAGTAGCATCCATAAAGACTACCCCTAGTATTTTATTATTTAAGGTAGGATTGAAAATCCATCCCGTCTATGTTAAATCGCAGAAATTCACGACCCATTATCTCATTAACCATTTAAGTCATCCAACTAAAAACGTTATATTCATGTGGGGAACGCATTCAAAGTTCACTGATCTATTATTATACAATAAGTTTGTTTATTTCCGAATCTAGGACTTTGCGCTCTATCACACCTCTTTTGGAAATTAGTTGTTCTTTCACAATAGCCGTGTGTGGGGTAAGGTTTGGAAATGTAGAGTGAGACTGAAGAATTCAGTGCCAAAGCCGGGATTTGAAACTTGGATCTCCTGGTATCCTTCTGGCTACTCTAACCACTGAGCTAACAAAACTACGTGCCAGCACGATATTAAATTATTGTAAAATTGACTCTCATCCAACTTTTGTTTAAAATTTCAAGGGTACTTATTAACACAAACTAGATTCACAACAAATTTAGAACTTCTTATCGTCGTAACATTTAATTGAGCTATCTTAAACATTTATGACAGAAAAAAGGTCGTTTATGTTTATATCCGAGGATGTTACACACAGAAAAAGCTTTTCAAAAGGAAATTAATAGTGAAACCATGTTTTGAGCACACACAAGGTGTCAGTAGTGCAATTTATAAAGCAAAACGTCCTCTAAAGATGGGCCCAAGTTTATCTTTATCCTCCAAAGTATGTAGGAAATATACTTTTCTGTTAGCTTTTGCAGAAATCAAAGTAAAAATGACAGTTACAGTTAAATTAAATACTGTTATATTATATTTAAAATATAAGAATTGTATTTACCATGGTTCATATACAAAAAATATATAGAAAGTTCCAGTAAATAATAGTGCTCAAAATTAAAAATATAATCCTCTTGGTAATTTTCGCTATTCAGTCTGCTTTAAATGCTAAGAATCGCATTCCTCGTCTGGAAGAAAGCCTTAAACAAAAGGATAAATTAGTATCCAGAGGTTCCATTGCATTAATTTGAAATGAAAACGTCCACTATAGAACTATATCTGCAATATATAAGATTGAACTATATCCGGAAGATATTAAAAGAGTGCAACAGACGTTCCTAACCCTGTTCCGGCTTAAATCCCAACCTCTGAAACTCCTTCTATTGCAGGAAAAAGCGCGCCATTACTGACATGCTCATAGCACCAGACACAAAGTGGTGTGGACACGATCAGCTAGCGAGGGACTACGTGGAACTTGGTGGCTTGTCCAATTTGGATCGTTGCTGTCGACGTCACGACCATTGTCCATTCTCCATTCCGGGCTTCAGCACCAAATACCATTTGGTCAACTACAGGCCCTTTTCCATCAGTCACTGCCATTGTGATAGAAGGTAATAATCATACCTCAAGCTTGCACAACACAAACAATGCACTTCTTGGACTGGATACCCCTGCTTCGTTTTAGACACCCCTCAACTCTCTTCCTGACATATAAATTCATTTCGAAAATGCCAGAGCAAATGGAATGCAACCTTGAAAGGGAAAAGATCGTTGGGGTGAGGAAATGAAGAAACGAAGATAGTCATCAAATGTCTAAACAAAATAGGTCTCCTGGAATCGATTCTTCTACAAACAAGCCAGAGAGAGTGTTACAGCATCATTTTAAACCACTGGGTTTCTAGACGTTTCTGTTTTATATTCTTGCTCTACTTGGCCATTATATATCTCCTGAAACGTGGACAAAATAAACTGTATTATGTTACACAGTGTGTAGAATGGAATGTTGTGTAATTCTGCTCCATAATCCTATGCTTTCATTCTTTTGTATTATTCTCGTTTAACTGGCGCACCCCTTTTGTCTGCTGAAGCGTTTAGCTTGAAAAAAAGATCTCCCAGGTAACATTACAGATATTTTTTCTGATTTAAACCCCGAGCTCTCAGAATTCTTTTACCCGAAACATAACTTTTAAACAATTCAACCAACAATTTGTAGATTCATTTTTCCTGATTAGCCTTAAAATACTTGAATTGTATATCTCTCGCCTGTCTCAGAAAAATCTTAACAGATTTTGAATTTTATCACTGTTTTTGTTTACAGTTAATCTAGGAAAAAACTAGACTGTCTTAGTAAATTTTTATACAGTTAAGAGATATTAACTTTTAGTAGAGTTGTGAAAATTATAGTTACTTATTATCCACGGTCAGGTATCATTTTTTTTTTTTTTTTTTTTGAAGCTTTAGTATAAAAAATGCTTATAGAATTGTCCATCAATCAGAGGTACATAAGTGCTTAAATAAAAAATAAGAATTAAACTATTAAGTCAACCCTTTATTTTGTTCTACCACAAAAGTAAAGATAATTTTTCTTCAATAAAATAAGTTTACCAAAAGTGGATTTTAGATGACCACTTTCAAACATTCTTTCATTGGGTAACATCTGTGTAAATTTCAAAATAGTATCTGGAAATTAAAAGTCACCGAGTGTGACTAAATATTCAAAATGTAAAACAGGTGATAAGCATTCACATAGGTTGTTGAGTTACTTATATCAGAACTAACAATAGTTTTATCGTAAAAATGCACTAGAGTCTAGTAACTTTCACAACTCTGCCCGCATTTTCTAAGAACGCAAGCATTATAGCACCATAACATTCATTACTCTATCCTACTTTTGCGTTAAAGATGGGATTTTTTCCATTCATAGAAATGTCATTGTAATTTAACGTTCTCAACGTTCTTTCCTAAGCTCTGGCTTCTCGGAATGGTTATTTTTAGTGGTCCAAGAGAAAAACTTGTATAACAAATCTGTGGACCATGGCTAGGAAGTGCATTGTTGAAAATAAAACGGGTGGTGAAGGCGGTATCTCTGCAGACGGTCCGGTGGTTCCTGATCAACTACTATAAAGGTAAGGTAAAATGCCAAACTTTACAGGAGGAAACGAGAACTGATGGACATCCTCCGGGTGCCAGGCACCAAGTGGTGCGGGAAGGGTCAAACTGCCTCCAAGTACACCCATCTTGGGGGCTTCAGCAGGGCCGATAAATGCTGCAGAACGCACGATACGGCCTGTCCATTCTTTATTAATGCCTTTGAAGAGAAATTTGGTCTCTTCAATTGGCGAGTCAGTACCATCATGCATTGCACCTGCGATGAGCGGTAAGTAGTGAGTGTTTTATTGATTTTATACTAGTGTTGTGTTTTGTTCTTTTCCAGTGTAGTGATCTTGTATAATTTGTAAGACAGTTATACCTTTGGAGTACTTGAAAATTTAGTAGTCATCTATACAGTTGGCTCATGTACAGTGGACTGATAAACTTTTTGTTAACAGTGCTTTAAGAAGTTTTAATGTGTTACTTTGTTACCTATTTCGTTTGTCATATCATACCCAAGCCAGCTGATCAGCCAAAATAAGATACATTCTACAGCTTTAAATTGTAAAATATCATTTTGATTCCTTTACGAACGATCTAACGTGCTACAGTCTTCGTTTCTCAGAATCTTCTATTGACAATTTCCAAAACGTTCAAAGCTGTTTTGGGACACACACCTCAACCCTTAGAGGTTTCTTAACCAACTGTGAATGCTTTACAAAACCCGGCACGATTTGAATATACACGTGCGCGTGGGTGACGGCGACGGCGAAAGAAAGAGAGATAACGAGAGGAACGAAGCGTGGGAGGGAGGGTGGGAGGGAGGGAGGGAAGGAGGAAGAAAGGAAGAACAGAAGGAACCTACCCCATACTGTGACAATTCAAAGCTTACCGTTTTAATGGGTTAATCTAAGTGTGATTAGAATTTTTATCTTTAAGGCTGCTGTCAGGAAAGAAGAAGCTACAGTATTTCAATAAAAATCTTAATTTCCTTCAAAGAATATCAGTCCACTTGAGATACAAGTACCAGAGACCGAAACTAAGACTCGATTAGCCGAAAACAACGCTATTGCCTGATCATGTGGATGGTCCACAGTTTACAAATGCCCACCTCGGTAGCGTACTGCCTCACGTTAAAGAGGTCCCGAGTTCGAATCTCGGTCAGGGTGAGTTACCTGGATAAGGTTTTTTTCGGGGTTTTCCCTTATCCTGATAGACGTATGTCGGGTAACTCTAAGCTCCATGTACTCCGGACTCATTTGAACATCATTTCACGCATTTCATTCATCGTCCGATATGACTTAACGTTGGAGGACGTAAATTGCAAGAAAAAAAGAAAAGTTTACAAATAATAAGTTTTTTTTTTCATTTTATTCGTTTAATATAGGATTATACAGGACTTGTGTTTACCGTAATGAGCTTGTTAGTCTTTTCTTCTTCCCCTTCTTCTTGGTATTTCAAAATAAACTTCTGGAAGGCATGTACTAACAAACAATTGATAATATAAGTCTGCCTGCAATAGAATTTATAAAAATGTCATTTTTGACTGGTAATAAATCAATAATTGTGTAGATTTTAACGTTTTTACAAGTGATAGAACCAATGTTTATTTTCCTTATTTTGTATTTTGAAACTTTACCTGCACATTTTAATTATTTGCTATTCTAAATTGTTATGAACTTAGATTTCATAGATTTTTATCTATGCCGTTTATAGACAGACTGACTTACATTTATGCAACTTTTTTTCTTCTTTTTCTTACTCGTTCAGAGAACTCCAAAACGTATGCTTCCATCTTAAAAGAAATGTTTGAATTGAATATTAAACTTTTTAGGGTGGAAAGAAAGGGATAGATTTATTTCCTCTTCTGGCACTCTTTTTTATATTTATACATAGGTGTGGTTTGTAGCATTTTGGTTATTGTCATCCGCTAAGCAGGTTTCAAATGCTCGAAGCTCCAGGAATGCTTTTATTGAAATTCCTTTGTAAAGTAAACAAGCGTGTTTCTTTCTTCTACATTCATAGATGAGCGGCAGTGCTTGTGATGATCAAAGCGTCTTGAGTGGTATTCTTCAGAATGGTCATTAGATAGTGACAGTTGACGAAGGGTAGAGCAAACACTCAGCAAGTCGGTCCTGGACATCAACTTCCTTCCAAAATTGTAGGTTTGGAGCTGAGTTCCATGGCAGTGGTCCAGAACTGTAATCCGAGATGGCTGAACATCTGCCGCCACTCCGTAGTTAGTCGCTTGGATACCCTCAGATCAGAGTTCGTTCACTCAGTAAATCATTTCAGCGTACAATTAAACCATACGCCTAACGATAACACGAGGAAAAGGAACAGAAAAAGACCAGCGCTAGAAACTGCACAAACTTTTAATTCCCGTTATGACCCTTTAATGTGACCCCCCGGGAAGTCATCTCTAATGTGCCACGCACCAGCTGTTAAATTTGGTTTGTATTTTCTTCTTCGAGGACATTGCAATAAAGCATTACTGAGAACTGAAGGTGAAATTTCCTAAGATTAGCAGCAACATAATCCGTTAATGGCTGGCCCCGTAGCTCAGTCGGTGGAGCACCTGCCTGCCGTTCTGGGGGACCCGGGTTCGATCCCCGGTGGTGGGGGTGGGGACTTTTCTCCGACCAAGATAATTCCTCATTTTCTCCAGAGTCTGGAGGTACGAATGAGAGTGCGAATGTGTGTGATTAAAACCCAATACGAGTTTCCTCCTTCGGTATGTTCCAAAAGGAGAACGGCCGCATATATGACAATTCGTCGTATAAATGGAACAAATAAAAATAAGCCGTTAACTGCAATTCAATGGATTCAATCAACTGTGGTGCAAACAATATTGAACAACAATAAGTACCTGGTAGTATTCCTGTTCAGAACAAGCATAGAGAATACCTACTGGGATTATGGTGGAATACAAGCGATACATCAATAAATAAATTTAAAATATACTTCAAACTGCATATGTAAACCATTTGCAGTAATACTATAACTGGTTTCCGTGTTGTAGATAATTTCGTGAACAAAAATGAGTTAAACAATATATTGGAAGCCATTAATTATATATGTTAAGGCTTTGCGAATAAAATTAAAGAAATAATGTTAATATAGGGATGTAAGAAACAAGCTTTAGTACAAATTTATCATACTGATGAATATCCTGAAGAATTGAGTATTGTTTTTTCAGCCTTAATAAGACACGAAGACTGCATTTTGAACATCAAATGACCATCTTCCAACTTTGCATTTATATCTGCTTCCATTGCACTTACCAAGTTCGTTTAGTAAATAGTTGCATACTTGTGGAGTTGAACGCTAAACAGTTTGTCTATGTATATTAAAGCAGGCGAGAAGTGAAGTGAGTGACATATCAACATCCCCTTTGTTTAAATAGAACACAAGAGCCTAGTGGTGAATCTAAAAATTATAACTTAACTAAACGTAACCAACTCACTAGAAAGAGCTTCATTTGGTATGCTGGTATGTTCTGTTCCTCTGTATTCCCCATGATTAATGTACTATGAAGAGCGAAACAAAGTGATAAAGTGTTTCTGAACCCTTGGTCTCATAACATATTTTCTTCTTTCACACGTAGGTGATACGCTTTTAACAATTGCCTTGTAAGTCATTGTGTCTTCAACCCGTAACTTATCGGTAGATTCTATACTTAGTATTATATGGTTTGTAATGAACTTCGACGTTTCATAGAAGGCTTACAGACCACTGCGACAAAGTAGATTTGTTGCAATATCATTCTCAGTTCGGTTTCTTGTTGACTCACATAAGCATTAAGGCAATGTGACAGATACAGCATTCCAGCTCACTCTTAGCGCCTCTGCATCTTTTAAACCTGTGTTCCAATAAACTGCCTTTGATCCTGCCAGTAACATAGCACACAGTATGTTTTAAACCAAAAGTGGTGGTAACAGATCCAGAAGTATATGATTTGATCAGAAACTTGTTGGAATAAACATATTATTTCGGAGATATTACCGTGATAGATACCTCTGACAAGTTGAAACTGTCTTTGTACAAATAGAATATCCTTTAACAACAATCGCTCCTTTCTTATTTCGTACAGAAATACCATAAAAAGGTTAATACAGTCACACCTATAACAAAACTGGTATAAAAGATTCATCTCGAAGAAGCAATGTAGAGAAAATAAATGAGGAAATTTTTCAACTAGGAACACCTGGGAAACGGAGACCCAAAATAATGTTTCTATTTACCACTAAGAAATTATTTTGGTGTTGGCAGCTTCACTCTCTTTGTATGCAGTGATGCTGATTGTTGAGTTTTATTACTTCAAAATAAACAATTAGAAATACATTGCAATAAAAGTTGCAAACCGAAGAGTTCAATTCCTTTGTAATATAGATTTAATGTTTATGAAAATTGTCAGGTTTTGGCACTCATGTGCAGCTATTTAAGGATTACTCGTAATTGTAACATGTATTTTGTTCTAAAATAAAGAATTGTATACTTAAGAGATGAACTAATGATAAAGTTATCGAGGTTTTGGAATGCACACTCTCGGGGCTTGAAGCGCATGAACCTCTTGAACATGACCATTGATAGGAAGTTTAAGCTCATACTTGAAAACAGTTTCGTGTTCAAAACCAATCATGAGTATATTTGCAAACACATTAAGTGATATTGCCAAAGAATTTAATTGAATAGAGGTTAAAGTGATGTTCGTTTCTTTCGTAAGAGAGTATCGATACTTCTGTCTTGTAATTGCATTAATATTGTTTACTGTTAATGTGCTCTGGATATAATGCAATAAAAAATCAAAGTAAACATGTGTAGAAATAGTTTAATTGCACGTATACAAGAGGGCCACCTCTGTAGGCAGGTGGTTAACGTACTAATTTTCAAATATGGTTCCTGGTTTGATTGCCAACTTGAGGATGGAAATTTTTTAGCTAGAATTATTGTTCATCCTCCATAGAATTTATAAGTATGAGTGATTGTGTTAATGTGTGTGTCTGCGTATAAATTTAATGCTTATAAATAAAAATCATCATAAATAAAGCCAAAGCTTATAATACAGTAAACGAGTGAACATCATTGCAGATAAAAAAAAACTGCTAAGGAAAAGCCACTGGATGTGAGAAAGCATATAAATGAAGAGAAAAAAGGGTTGTAAGGAAATCAAATCATAGTTAAACATTAAGGCTAGTTGCTAAAATACTGAATACCAGCGGTTTTGAAAAATTCAAGTCAAACCGTCATCTAGAAAGTGGTTAATGTTGTAAAATTTGAAGTAGTGTTTTAGATTTTTGTTAATAAACTTTATATAACTCTTAGACGTGCCAGTGATACAAATCATATAAAATTCCGCCCGAATAAGGAGCACTTCAGAGGATATTTCTATGAAATAATTGAAGGTATGCGTTTTATTTATCACGTAAATATCTTAAATACACTGGCGGAAATAAATGCAACACCATCAAGGATTGCTTAACTTCAATGAAACATCACACGATAACAGATATAATAACTTCATGCACCAATACTAGAACTCCTCAATATCCTCATCATACTATGCCCATGTTTCAATAAACACAGTTAGTTATACGAGGTGTAGCATTTACTTTTCCGCCATGTATATTGGAACTTTAATCAATATTATTACAGCCTTTTTTTGAAAAATCAATAGAAATTTCTTCCAGTATTTCTTGGGGAGATTTTATTGAGAATTTCATGGCGCATTTTTTACAATATTGAACTAAAACACTAAGTTTTGTACTCATAGAGTATTTGTTTAGAGATGCTGTCAACTTGCGCATGAACCTTGTTTAGAAAACTGCTGTATTTTTGGATTCAGAGTGTCTCAAAACGTGTATTTCCGATGAAGTACTTTGGTTTACTGCAGTTGTTACTCCCCTTGCTACATAGAGAACTTAATATGAAATGATTGGTCGTTTGAACACATTCTATATCGATAGAACAGTTAACGACCTCTCCAAGTACATTGGCTGGTAAGCAGGAATTAGGAGTTCATGTGATCGACCACAAGTGGTTTAAGTTATTATTAAACTTTAGAAGAATAAAAACAAGAGGAGTTTAATTTCATTCAGAGTCTGCCTTGCTTCTCGCTTCCAATAATGATCTAATCAAAGGATTACAGTTTGTCTGAGAAACATCCGGAGAGAACCCAGATGGACCTAATTCCATTTTGCTGTTATACAAGCACGAAGTTGCTCATGGACAAATCCCCTCCACTCCTTCACGCTAAGCTTATTCTTAACCAGGATGGTAGACAAGCACATTGATTGTGGGGGGTAGAGACGGTCGTCTCGACACTTGCTGTAACATCCACCTCACCCTGATCGGTTTTCACGTCTGGAACAAGTCTTTCCCCTTGGGTCGAGTTACAGCCGTGTGTTTATCGGATACCGTGTGATACTGCAATTATAAACACGACGCAAGAACATAAATGTGTCTTAATAGACTGTCACAAAGCCTTTGACAACGTGGAAATTACAGGACGCTAAAGAACAATGGAGCACATATGTGATTAAAAAAATTAAAGCAGATGTAACCACCAAGGATAGTTGGTTTCGTGGCTTCTAATGACGGTCTCGCTTTTGCTGGTGCAGTTATCGCACCTGATGGTGGAGATACAAAATTTTAAATGCCCTATCAGAGGCGAAATTATGGGGCTGCACTATAAATATTATTAGAGATAATCTCAAAGTTAAGTGGCAAAGTATACTTGAAGTTAAATTGTAAAGATGAACGATAATGGATCAGAATTCAGGTACAGAAAAACAACTTAAAAGAAGGGGCTTCATGAATTAAATTATTGAGACTTCTGCTAGGCTGTTTACCTAAACATTCACGTGACTTTCCTTACTCACTCTTACACAAACTATTCTTATTATTCTATCTACTTCATGTTAATCGAGATAAACATTTGTAAGAATATTTTACTATGTGGGTGTCTCATTGCAGGTACAATGTAAATAAAGGAATAAGTAAATTTAAGTGATGACCAACTATTTTCAGAACTGTTTGCAATGTGATGGCTTTGAAATTAAATTTTCCTGTCATTATATCGAGAAAAACAATTGAATGGAAGCAATACTTAACAACAAGTCCTGAAAAATTACATCTACTAACAGAATAACCCTCAAATTGCTGTAACCAGAAAAATGTTATGAAATAATTCTCTACTTTAACGTTATCTAAATTGTTTCTGTAGCATGTTTTGTCAAACTGTTATTGTTTATCAGTTATAATAAATTATATAAAATTCTTTCCTGATCCTAATCCTAAAAGGGCTTCACGGGGTATTCCCAGATCAAACTTTATCTTTATGAAAATATCTTAAATGTATGGTATTTAAAAGAAAATCGTTAGAATCACACTCAAGAAAAGCCAAAAGTTTGAAAAATATGTAACGTGGCGTCATGTTCTTGAAAATATTCCATCTTCATGCTATATTATTATAAAAGCTGGACATACATAAGTTTGATAATTTTATCTCATTTTTATGTACTCGAGCTTGCGCACGTGCACGTACACACATATATATTCGTGGTATTTTTTAAAAAAAGAAAAAAAAAAGAAGTCTCTTTGAATTCATAGGTCTCATTTTTGCTGAAATCTCAACACCAATTTTAGGTAGAATACAACACGTCCTCTAAAATCGCTGTTCTAAGCTATATCAGGAGAAATAAAAGTAGCTTCTATTATTTTTATAAAATGACTGTACTGTTTACATAAAATGAAATTCGAATCTATCTTCAGACACTATTACCACAAACAAAACACTCAAAACACCGTTTTATTCAGATTGTGGTGGAAACTCAAAACTGGTATGCCGACAGAGATTATTGTAATCTTATAAATCGACGTCGCATTTCGCGGTTTGGAATCTTGGTTTGCGAGTGGCACCAAAGATGAGGGAGAAATCTATTATCTGTGGGAACGCGTGACTCATGATGCAGGCTTTTTTTCTTTTTCCTTTGAGGAAGAACTGGTCATCGAAGGGATATGTTTTCTATAGTTGTACACATACACACAAGACACAGACACGTACACAATACACCCATGCCCAAGCGAGACTCTAACCCTCGATCCTCTACGCTAGAGACATACGCTCCTACGACCCTGGCTACGAGGGCCGGCACTGCAGGCTTTGACACCGTAAACATGCAGATCTGTACCACTTATGTCTATACCTTTACCTTCAGTAAAGGTAAACCAAGAATTTTCTACATAAAACTTAATTCGAGAACTTTACATTTTGATGTAAGATCAAAGTTAACTGATGATTTTAATCGGAATATTTAATTGATCTATTTTATTACACATGATCTTAAAAACAAATTTATCGCTATATTTTTACATTTATATGTGGAAATGCAATTTTTCATATATTTAGTATTTCTAGGTGAGCATATAGCGATCCGGTTGTTAAGAACTGGCCTTTTTATACCACACCTCCACAAAAATGAAACTCTTTCGGCAAATATATATCTGGATTAGCATTACGTAGATAAAAATAGTTTGTAGAACTTGTATAAAAATACGCGAATGGGGGTAAGAAAGTAACTGTGAATGTAACATTAAGATTTCTTGCTAACAACGGATGCGGAAGTCATGCCGTTTGCTTTGTCGTGACATATTAGGTTTATAAGAGCCAATAAGTGTGAAGTATAACTGTCAGTTTTCCAAGCAGGAAGTACATGTTACATTTTTTACATGTTTCACATTAACCAGTTCTTGTAGCTTACGAAACCAAAGCTGTAAACGTTAAATATACATCAACTTTCTTGTGAAAGTGCCAGCTTTTGGAAATTAAAGTTAGAAATTTAGAATAATGAGAACTTTAATTTAAAAAAAAATATTTGTATTCTTAAAATTCAACACAGTAATTAGAAGTTTCTCTCATTATATTTTATCTAACACTTATTGCATTTCTTCCAAAAATTCATCGAAAACACATGTTTTAAACCCCGCAAGTAAAAAAAAAAAAAAAAATAATAATAATTTCCACGTAAGTGTTTTAAAGGAAATATTGTTTGTTAACAAATCTTGCAATTGTCAGAAACATATCAGTGCTGCCAGTGTGCCAGAATGTTTTCCTTTTAAATCTACTAACATAGATGTTGACATCGTTAAATAAGAGAATTTATTTATTTATTCATTCATTCATTTATTTATTAAGATGGTTTTGCTGCTGAAAACACCATGTCAACACTGCTGGTAGGTATTTTTGTTTCCACATACGTATTATTTCTGTTATTAATATTGTAAAAAAGGTTATGAATACGTTTAGATTAAGTACACTGAAGAAATTCGAAATTCGAAAGCTTTTGACTTTTCCTTAGTATTTGTGAAGCCCTTAGGTATATTATCGCATTTTTGAAACTTTAAAACGTGCCTTGTAGTTATGTAATGCAGGAATGTATTAAAAATAAAGGGTTTTTTTCTGGCTCCAACATATTTACGTAATGGAAAAGTAGATATTCTGTCCTTTTTCCTGTTTCCTTTGGTTTGTACCAGTGTAGATGAATTTATGGTACAGAAGTGCCTTTAAATAGACAAGAGCCAGAGTAACGCTTGTTCTAAAATGTTAGACAAAAACTAAACAATTAATAATAGACATAAAGGTGTAAGTTGCTGTCATCAGCTCATGGGTTTAAGTCTTGGCTACATTGAACTCCCACCGCAGGAAGCAACAGAGCGGCATTCCAGATTTCTGTCCAAGAACGTATGCAGACAAACTGGTTGTTGAAGGGAGACTGTCGGACGGATGCCATGTAGGGAAGCTCTCGGCGATATTTCTTATCACAGTCATTTATTGGCTTAGCACAAGTCTAGTCCGCTTTATGCGTACACCTGCATTGCACTAAGGCGTTCACAGCACTAAAACGAAGTTATTCTCATGTCTGATTGGCTATTACTGAATGGAACTAAGGACAAATCGAATTCTATTTCTGTCATTGACAGAGAAAATTTTAAGAAAATTTCCGCAAGCCAAGCTAGTTGTTATATTGAAAAATCCGTGTTATTTTATTCCTTTCTATAAAGTGGCATAACTTTTTAAAGAAAAATACAGGTTGATTCGAAACGACACCGAACGAATATGGCCGTTTTGTAGTCCGAATTTTGGTGTCGCAGTTTCGAAATTCTCTTAGGCGTAATTTTATGCAGCATTAAATTGTGATTAGGCAGCGTAGGAACCAGTAGTGTGCGAACCTCAAAAGTTCTTATTGGGACGCACCGGTCACGGAAACAAAATCATTGTTCCTTGCTCTTTATCAGTGACCCTAGCTTCGCTTTCAGGTAATGGAGCAAAGGGCAGTTACTTGTGACAAAGTCGATAGTGACTCGGACAGTTCCAAGGTTGTTCATTTTGCTATGATCTTAATTGTACAGTGCCTTCAACCAGTTACTGTAAAATCAACGGCTTCCTTTTAAGTTACAAATACTATATTTAGTATTATTAAACAAAGTGAAATAAAATGCTTGTCTCATTGCATAAGGCATTTAGCTTTGGTTTAATTTATCTACAATTCTTCGATATTGTCCTCTGTTCTTTCTATTATTGAATGCTTCCATCGTATATCTCACTAACATTAACTTCCCTCTAAAAGGTTTAAGTTACACATGTCCACAGCTTATTTGCCATCTTGGACTGTTATAACTGAATGTTGAAGCATGTTAAACACCGATAAACAAATAACTAAAGAATAGCTTCTTTATTGCGGTTTCGTAAGCCAAAGAAATTCTTAGTAGTTGCAAGCTGCCGTAGAGTAAGTCGGTATGTTTAACGTCCGTCTAGTGAACCCGAGTGCAGTTTGCCCCTAAAAGGAAACTCACCCTACCGCCCACTAATGACCGTCATAAATCTATCTCCACACTTCAGAAATGGAACACTGTCGTTGAGGACCAATGGCAATCCTCATTTTCTCGAAGTGACAGTCGCATGTCTACTCCACGTGGAGTCTAAGTTGCCAAAGTTCCAACTTCCAGTTGATCTGTTTCATTACGTGCAGAAATTCGTTGTGTGTCACAATGTGGAGACCGTGGGAGAGAAATGCAGTGGTAAATGCAAATGAAGTAGTAGATTACTTTCAGTCAAGTGAAAATAATCAAAGTGATAACAATAGTGTGAATAACTGGGCCGAGTTATAATACTGGAAAAGCCTATAAAAAAAGTTATAACAGGAACTGTTTCTAAGCAAATTCAAGCGCTTGTTTTGAACACATATAAATATGTGCTGACAAATAATCTTGGTAAGGGGTCGTGCAATGAACCTGATGATAAATTCTGGGTATTCACAGAAATACAGTAAGAAATATTGTGACGAAAGGAATAGCAAAGACGTCGATCAAGTGTGAAAACAAAAGGAAACGTTTCTCTAAAGTTAATAATTTCACAGGCATTTAATTCGTCGAGAAATTTATAGATTCTATGCAAAAGGGAGAGCGCCCACCCTAGGCAAATTGGTTGCACATTTGCAAGAAATTTGTGATTTTCCTTATGGGCACTGCACTTTGCGCGGTCTCCTAAAGGAGCTGGGTTTCAAATACCGCACTTTAAATAAGTTAATGGTTATTATGGAATCCAGTAGAACTGTAGCTTGGCGATATATATATATATATATATATATATATATATATATATTTGTCAAAATCAAGGAAGTTTTGCAGTTTTGCGTACGATACCCATGACGTATGGAGAAAGGTGGCAACCTTGCAGAAAGGTCTGGGAGAAGGAGGGTCGGTGTTGTAAAACGATTATAAGGGTTCGTCAAAGGCAGCGGCAGACTCTACGAGACACGATGTGTCAGTTACCTGCGAACTTCGATAGTGGAGGCACGCGGCGTTGTTCCTGTAACTACCTCATCCAGACTTATTCTGGAGCGTTTTTTTAAAAGCGGCCCTTTTGGCGGTAAAAACTATCTATATGAGTCACATAGAAGCTGAGCAACTACTTCTATATATTCGTTCCGTGTCGTTTCGAAACGCTCTGTATATTGATTAAGGTATTTGTGTAACAAACAATATAACTTGAATTTTCTCAAAATAGCCTGTGAAACCTGCATGACTTGCATAATGGTAAACATAAACTTACTACAAAGGTATATATCTCATACGTCGAATAAAGATGTTTCTCTTTATAGTTTTGGCAATTTGACATATCCTTTGTTATTTCTCTGAATTTGCAAATACTACTATCTTTTTCAAGCGCTAGATTACTGAAACTTTTCTTGTTAGTCATGCAGGTAGCATGTACTTTCAAACCCATTATATTACAATTCGGGTTTTAGAACTCTGTCTGTTCCTTTAGCATACAATATCCTTTTTATACATACAACGGAATATGCAATTAACATTTAATACGAAGAACAAGAGGTAGAGGATAAAATAAGTTGTTAATAATTTGTAGACGATAGGACAGAGAAAACATGTGAATACTATGCATAAGATTTTTATGTCAAAGTTACCATTTAATCTACCCTAAGTCATAATTAGGAGCAGCTGGGGGTTTGTCATTGAAGCCTTCTTTGCTGTAAAATAAATTACTTGCAGCAAGACTTTACTAATACCTTATAGTTGAGAGGGAACGATGCTTGAAAGGAAATACACTTTAAAATTACAGAAAGCCCGGCGCAAAGAAACGTCTGTTCACATTGCAATAGATTTATCCTTCGTTATATAGCAACAGTCTGCTAGATAGTAAAAACCCCAAAGCGTTTTGTGCTAAACTTTCATTCATTCAATTTGGCAGGTTTTGCACCTGCGTAATTCAGTAAGAAAATAGCGTTAGAGCGTGAAGTGGATCTTCTAACACTAACGGGATGGCTCCGAACCGGTCTCTGAAAAACAAAACAAATAACAGTGGCAGGGAATGCTATAAACTAAAGCAGGATGTGGCACTCGGTTGAATTAAAATAGCGTAAGTTATTTTCAAAATGATGACGCATTCCCCGCAGTGACCCTATCATTTAACAGGCAATCGTTTTGCTGTAGAGGAACGGAAGACGGTCTTAGTTTTTGTTTCTTTCTTTACAAGTAGTGTATTGTTTCCCTTGCGTGTTCTAAGTTAAATAAAGCGATCATGCTCGTAGTGTATTATTAATATTATTATTAAAACAAAAAAATTACAAATATAACTATACGCTGTATGATGAAACAATATAAAGTGGTAAGTCTGTGACTAGATACTGACAACTAAAAGATTATCACCATGTATAGACATTTTTAAGCATTAAAGCCTGGATGAAAAGACATTTTTATAGTGTTATTGAGCTTCAGGAGGGACGTCACGAGATACCTGGATGTTTCTTCCGTGGTTTTCCCTTATCCTGAAAGACGAATGTCGGGTAACTCCAAACTCTATGGACCCTGGACTCATTTGAGCATCATTTCACCCAATTCATTCACCGTCCGATATAACTTAACGTTGGGGCGGACGTAAATTAAAAAAGGAAAAAAATTACATATTTGCACCCATGCCCCGAGGCGGGAATCGAACCCGCGACCATGTGCGCGACGTAATGCTGGAGACATACGCTCAAACGACCATGGCTACGAGGGCCGGCGTAGTTCCGCTTTCTGAATCATTTATATCGCCTTTAATTGCAACGGTCACATCGGAACGTATTGCCGAGAGTAGGGAATAATCTAGGCTAGAGTAAAACTTCCAACTTCAAACAGGAATAAAACTCTGGATCTCTCGAACAACAAACAGATGCTCTACCGACCAGGCTACAAAGTGTTGGTGCCAGTCTTTCTCAATCATATCGCTTGATACGTAAATAACAACGATATGGTTCTTACGGATTAAGGATACTAACTAATAGAGCAAACCAACCCGTAAAGTTTGCCGCAGATTTCGATTGCTGAGGATTTTGTGTAGTAATAAATCTTAGTACGTTTAGGAAAGATGCATATAGGTGTAATGTTGCAGACACTAAAACTTATAAGTGCCAGCTAATATACGTATAAGTGCAACTTAGAGATGCAATATCAATTCTCCATTCCACAGTAAAAGTACTCGTTATAACTCAACTTGAAGATTACAGTATAAACATTTGTCAATTACTTTAAAAACATTGCCAAGAAATTTTAAGATGAAACTAAAACATGACGTAGTACGTACTTTTAGAAGTAATGTTTATCAATTAAAATCGTTTAAATTATCATTTCGTTGGAATGCATTTTCTGAAGTAATTTCTGCTGTATTTACGAGTACTTTAATAGGTTTGTAAGATTATATATTTGAACATAAAATAGAAATTTGTTCCTGAAACGTGAACTGCATCTGCACGCCAGAGGAATTTCCTGTAGCTTATTGAAAAGAAGAAAGGAAGAAAAGAGGTCAACGAACTTCCTGATTCGCATGATTTCTTTTAGTAGGAAGCAATGCCAAATGAACATTTACTTAGAACGAGTTTTTCTGAACATACCTCGATGTTTAATATCCAATACTGCATAAAACAGTTTATCTTTAAAAAAAATGCCTGTGCTCTTTGCACAAAAGGCTGTATTTCAAAAGACAAATGTAAGCTGTATTTTAAAAGACAAATGAAGGCTGTATTTTAAAAGACAAATGAAGGCTGTATTTTAAAAGACAAATGAAGGCTATACTCTCCCATTGGACAGAGAAGGGAAACAAACTCAGGATACAAAGGTGTGTGATCACGAGAGAAGAATTTTCATAAGAATCTATGATACTTCTATGATTTCCAATATCTACTATCGTATATTGTTATGGGCTTCCACAAACTATTCCTACGGTAGCTTATTTTTCCATCTATGTCATATTATTCTAAATATACTTTGATGAAATAGTTTCACTGCATATTTTGGAAGTGACGTTTTGGGTGGAATGCCAGTTTTTCTCTACTTACTCTGTACACGGTAGAGAAAATAAAAATATGCATATTTTAATACAGAAATGTAAAAAATTTCTGATTTGAAACAAAGCAGGAAATTTTAAAAAACAATGCAGTTGCTGGCGTATTTGTTATTTTTGACTGTTTTATTACAACTATTAATTAAAACTTATGTAAGAAAAAGTGTGTATTTAAAAAGATTCTCTAAAAATAGCAATGCAACTGCTGTGTTAAAGAGCATAGTTTGATTACTACATAACTACAATAATTTCTGGAAGTCGCCTACAATCATTTTCTGTTTTGTGATCAGCTTTAAAACTATTTACTTTTTAACGGCGAGACCAGTTGTTTGCATATTGGGGCACAGCTATTCGCGTGTTAGATAATGTTGTGAATGGCTATCCTAGGAATTTAATCTCCTATTCTTAGTAATCACCTTGGGAAATCACCTCAGTCGGTTGTCAAGGTCAGCGAACCGCAGTTTGCTTGCCTTGAAAGCCGAACCGACACCGATTTTAACGCTTACAGGAATGCGGCGTTTCAGACGAGAAATCACATGACTACAAGGTTCTTGTGAGAGCTGCTTTCAGCTGATTGGTCAATGAACGAATCATACGATATCCGAAAGTAGCCAGACTGTCGTCGTTCATAACCGGATCCGTGGCGAAAGGAAGTCGAAACGTGTGCAGTTACGAATCTGATTAGCTAAGCCAAATGTGCAACTTGCAACTTAAGGAAGTTTAAACAGCCATTAAAAGTGAAATTCGAGATGCTTGTCGTTTCGGTCTATTACCTACGGCTTTCCTTTAATCATCATCACGTCGTAGTTTATTGCTTTGAATGTGAAGGTGTGCTCATTTGTTACAATTTATACGATAATATGGACAAATGGTTTCAAAAGTTCAAATATTTATCTTTATACCACCTATCTATAGTAGGTAAGAGAAAGTACCTATTGTACCCAAGAGTGCCTATATGGATATTTCATTGGAAATGTACGTTTTGAGCGCCTCTGTAAGAATATCATTTTTAGAAAACAGAAACCCTGCATGCATTTTTAAACAGCACAGTTAAAAAAAGTGTTCATTAGTTACCAAACTTTCTGATCAAAGTACATTGTGCTTAAATCATTTACATGAAAAGAAAAAGTATATATTGAATTTCGTTGGAATAGTTGTAAAGTCTCCTTCATTTGGGGAAATTTGTTATTTTGGATAAGTAAATCACAAGACATCAAAAGCTCGCTACACAAATATTGCAGATTTTTTTTCAAAACACACAATTCATTTGAAATTCGTTTTTGGGCAAAAAGCATTTCTGAGATGCATGGCATTATTTGTTGTTATCAGACATAGATATTTCTGAATATAGAAACTAGAAAGAACATGGAAACGTAGAGTCAGACTGAAAAATTCAATGCCATAGCCGGGATTTGAACCACGGATCTTCTGGTTTCCGTCCAGCCGCACTACCATTGTGCTACTATGGCCAACGTGCCGATATGACATTAAATTCTCCAACTGACTCGTATTTTCCCGGTAAACCACTTAGGAGTTCTCATAAACACATGAGACAACTACCTTAATGGCGACTTACTACATGTAAGTACTTTAAGGCCCGGGCTTTATAGTTAACCACTATTAGGTTAATTAATGGAAATTAATTATTCTTTCACACTGGCCGTGTGTAGGCTAAATTGTGGAAACGTAGAGTCAGACTGAAAAAAAAAATTAACCTAATAGTGGTTAACTATAAAGCCCGGGCCTTAAAGTACTTACATGTAGTAAGTCGCCATTAAGGTAGTTGTCTCATGTGTTTATGAGAACTCCTAAGTGGTTTACCGGGAAAATACGAGTCAGTTGGAGAATTTAATGTCATATCGGCACGTTGGCCATAGTAGCACAATGGTAGTGCGGCTGGACGGAAACCAGAAGATCCGTGGTTCAAATCCCGGCTATGGCATTGAATTTTTCAGTCTGACTCTACGTTTCCACAATTTAGCCTACACACGGCCAGTGTGAAAGAATAATTAATTTCCATTAGAAAGAACATGCTACAGGATTACACATAGATTACTAGACGTCACAGATAATAATCCTCCACCCCCTCCCCCCTTCGTACTGTCCTTTGATGTTTGCTGTCTATCAGAAACTCTCGTTTATGCAGTCTTTCTTTGGAATATGATACCTGAGTTTTGTCTTATAACATTAACAATTTATAAGAAATGGTAGGAAGTAAATTGAGAATGGCAATAAATAATTTCCATTTATTATAATCAAGAAGCTATCTGTGGATAAAAAGTCATCAGCCAGTTATCGGGGAGTTACGTACGTGTTGAGGCAAAGCAATTAGAAGTCAGAATAACTAAGGCAATTAGGTGTTCGGGCGAGCCCAGTCAAGAAAAAAACTTTATTAACTTAAAGTTGAGGTAATTAGAACCTCGTTAGTTTAGAATTCAGAGGGTTACATGAAAACGCACGAATACAATTTCAGAAAATTAGAAATGAAAATAATTCTTAGACTTTAGTAAGTCAAAAAGTAAATGGTGCTTGTCCATTCTCACACTTACGTATACTCTCGAAAAGAGATTCCAAGCTCACCATTATAGCAGCTGGGAGCATATTCATCATCGACGATATCCAAAATGTCACACATCATGGGAACCGTTCTCAGATATATCGTTTGAGTGTAAATAATTTAAAATAACTGCTTAAGAATTCCTATGACTTTTTATTATTATATTTTGGGTGTGTTTATGTGATTTTGTTTATCTCCTGTACTTTAACCGTTATATAAGATTATATAACCTCCCTCCGAATTAAGAGAACAGCACAGGATATTTATAGAAACGTTTAGATATGTTACTTGTCATGTAAAATATCTTCATTACTGAGTCATTTTGGAGAAAACAAAACTATGTGTAAGGTTTGGAGATTTTCTTCAAAATCTTGTCAAACTTTGGAAGATATCAAATATCAAATTTGTTATTACTCCAATACTCAATGTTTGAATTTTCCTGTTCTCACATAACACACACATTCACGCTGATATTTTTGAACACCTTTTGGAATTCAGAGTGCCTCAAAACATGTACATATATTCGGTGAAATCTCAATATCATATTTATGGGTGAAATGCAATATTTCCTATACTATTAAGTAATACGTAATAGAGAAAGCAAACAAATGAACTGAGCAAAACGTTGTATCTGTAGAGTAAGCAACAACAGAGTGACAGTCGAGTTAGTTGAGATATGGTAGATGGAAAGCTAATGATCAGAGAGAAGGGCAAATGAAGAGAGAATGAGGACATAAAACCAGAAAATATATGCTATAACATGAATAAAGTCATCGCTTGTCTACTTACTGTGTAATGAGGACAGAGGAACCCATCATTTTTCGGTCAGTATAATGTGCACAAAATATGACTATGTATATGTACAGTATTAAGTCAACCATAAAAGGAAGAGATTGTTAGATGAACACATCTTATTTCCTCTGGCAAGGCTACCTTCTAGAAAATCTTGTTCTATTAAAACTGAAACTGTGAAGTCGGTCTCTTGATATTACGTCTAATGCCTAGCCACGAGGCTACATACATCTAGGCTGGAACTTTGCTACATTAATATTCAGTTCTGATTATTAGCTTTCAGGAAACCAGTTCCGTTCCTTTCAATCCTACTTACAACTAGTGAATTACTGAACACAGTCTGTTAACAGGAAATAAGTACATTCTCTTTTTATGTACACATTTAATTAAATGACCACGAATAAAAGAAACGAATAGCGACTTAGCTGCTTGAAAAAAATGTATGAGCAATATGACAGTTCAACCCATTATATAGAATACATCGGAAAAGGTTAAAGCAATACAAATCTATTTGAGATATAATATTATGTGTTCTTTAAATGAATTCTACAATATCTCTTATGCAGTACGACTACAAGCTGAAGGGGATATGATAGATTGGCACTCCAGGTTTGATCTATTATGTCTATACCCGAGAAGAAGGATGAGGCAAGAGGAGACAAAGAGCGGCAGACATAAGGAGTTTCAACAGTGCAGAGGGCAGGACCCCCTATTGACAGTTGTAAAGTCCCTGGCAGGCCAGTATAGCTGGCATGCCACTCACCGTGATCCTGAATAGGCCCTCTAGTCGCCCTGAAGACCTTTGAGTCCTACCGGAGGAGGAGGGAGCATATCATACCATGGACCGCCGAGACTCCCGCTGACACTTTCTACCCTGAAAGAGATTATCAGATGAGAGATGATATGAAAAGATAATGGAGATTAAATGGAGATACAGGAAATTTGGGTGTTGTAATTAACTTACCCAGCATTCCTTAGCGACCCGGCAAACTTCCGAAAATTCCATGGGTCAGGTAGGACGGTCGCGGGAATCGAACCCAGAAGTCCCAAATGCGTGCCACAGAGAAACCACCTGAGACATCACGCTCTCTAAGTTGAAGGGGACTTCACAGACCATTTTCAGAAAATTCAGGTTTATTTGTCGTGCATATATTTTAAGCATATGGCATTTTAATACAAATCGTTACGAGATCTGTATAAATTTTGAGAAAATCAAAATCAATTGATAGTTCTCCAAGTAAAGGATACTTCGACGTGCGAGAATTTCCCCCAAAATATTCGCTTAGCATGCTTGAAAGAGATGAATTTAAACACAATGATATTCAACGTTTCATTTATGAGTTACACTGCTCAAAAACACATAGCATTCTCGTAAAAGTACACTTTTTATTCAGGGGTTCAAAACATGCAGTTCCAGTGGACTATCAAATTTATGTGTGGAATATAGTATTCCTTAGCAGAGTGTAGTTTCTTTCACAATGTCCAGCTCCATGAAATAGTTCAGTCTTTTAAGAATTTTGATTATCAAATTGTTTTCCGCCTAAATGTGGACTTCAGTAAATGTGAGAAAAAATGCAAGCCCTCCTCGGTAGCGTAGATGGCAACGTCTCTACCCCTCGTTCCAGAAGTTCCGAATTCGAATCTCGGAACTAAGCTAAACGGACTTCATTCATCGCAAAAAAAAAAAAAAAAAAATGCAAAGGAAAGAGGTTTTTTATTTATTTACAAAAGATCCGGAACAAAAGGTAACGACGTAGTCCTTGAAGACGACCTTCATACCGGATTAATGTACCGTGTGACACGCCTATATGTTAAATATGAAATACAACGGTACATTGTGGACGATAACCATAAATCTGCAGTATGTTAAAATTTTATTTATTAATTGTTTGTCGGAGCATGACGAGTATTATATTACAAACTTATAAGATGATGAAAGCGGGGATGCCCTGTTAAAAGATGGGTTCACAAGTTCCAAACTTCAGTTGGAATAGCTTAATCACTAGTCTGACCTCATCCGCTGCTTCCAAAGGTGATGGTGAGAGAGGTGATGATAATTATTATTATTGTGAATCTTAATTATAATAGGAAATAAAATATTTACATCCAGGGCTCCTGGAGTTTTCCTAGATTGATTTAAATTTCTACAACTCTTAATCTTTCTTGTTGCTTCCTTGAAGCACGGTGAACTTAAATAAGTTTGGTATTTATTTATTTATTTATTTATTTATTTATTTATTTATTTATTTATTTATTTATTTATTTATTTATTTATTTATTTATTTATTTATTTATTTATTTATTTATTTATTTATTTATTTATTTATTTATTTATTTATTTATTTATTTATTTATTTATTTATTTATTTATTTATTTATTTATTTATTTATTTATTTATTTATTTATTTATTTATTTATTTATTTATTTATTTATTTATTTATTTATTTATTTATTTATTTATTTATTTATTTATTTATTTATTTATTTATTTATTTATTTATTTATTTATTTATTTATTTATTTATTTATTTATTTATTTATTTATTTATTTATTTATTTATTTATTTATTTATTTATTTATTTATTTATTTATTTATTTATTTATTTATTTATTTATTTATTTATTTATTTATTTATTTATTTATTTATTTATTTATTTATTTATTTATTTATTTATTTATTTATTTATTTATTTATTTATTTATTTATTTATTTATTTATTTATTTATTTATTTATTTATTTATTTATTTATTTATTTATTTATTTATTTATTTATTTATTTATTTATTTATTTATTTATTTATTGTTTGTTTGTTTGTTTGTTTATTTATTTATTTATTTATTTATTTATTTATTTATTTGTTTGATTGTTCATTTATTTCTTTATTTATTCATTTATTTTTATTTATTTATTCATTTATTTATTTATCTATCTATTTTTTAAGTTTTGAGGCATCCCAAAACTGAATTTCTGGTAAAATCTCGGTAACAAATTTTTGTCCGGAGTACATCACTTCTATTTTACGTCGTAGTGAAAACAAAAAGAGGGGTGTTAAACTTCTTCTTTGCGGAACAATTTTTAAAATTAAAATTTAGTCATGATACATTATTGTCCTGTAAGTTATGTTTTCATATTTCTCTGGACTATGCTCGCCTCAGTAGCGTGGATGGTAGCGTGTCTGCCTCACGTTCAAGAGGTCCCGAGTTCGAATCTCAGTCAGAGTAAGTTATCTGCAGGTTTCTTCCGGGGTTTTCCCTTATACTGAAAGATGATGGTCGGGCAACTCTAAGCTCTACGGACCTTAGGCTTATTTGAGCATAATTTCATCTATTCCAGTCATCGTCCGATATGACTTAACGTTGAACGTAAATTACAACAACAAAATCTCTGGAATACCTACTACATTGTTCCAATTTGAAGTGTTGCAATACTAGATTCTACCTCATGTTATTATATAAAATACATATACAGCATAGAAGTAGCTATAGATAAACGGCCATGTTTTGCTTTAGAAACAGGAAAAGTTGAGTTGGAAAGTAACTTTTAATGAACACACCCTTGCATGTAACTTGATTTCCTGACTCGGAACACCTTTCTTTCTCGAATTCTCCAAATGTTATTAGCTTAATATATGGCAATAAATGCGTCACAACATGATATAAAGGTGATTCATATGATTATGACACCAGGAGCATTGTGTTTCTATCATTTGTGGGTTGTGGTTGGTTAGAAGCTGCTTCTGGAAAAGCAGCGATACATGCGGAAGAAACAGACCAACATAAATATGTTACGGATTGTTTTGTATTCCCTGCTTTGAAACTGCACAGAGAGAACCTGACACTTCACATGCAACAATAAGAAAACGTTATGTAGTTTATGTCACACAAAGATCATAAACGTCTCTTTGTATCGGTGTGCGTGAATAAATGTACTCTTACAGGCACAAAAATGTAACATCTTATAATATTAAGATGTACTAGTGAGCACAGAAGACATTCAAATGCAGAGAGAATAAAATCAGGGATGCCGCGAGAAGATAGTTCAGGGAGGCTTGCTAGGTTATTGCATTAAAAATGTATATTCTTTTGTTTCCCTCACTGTCTCTCAAATTGTCTCCCTCTCTTTTATTCCCCTCCATCTGCTTCTCTATGCCTTTCTACTTTGTGTTCCTCGCCTTTATCCCCCGTTGCCCCTGTAATCTGTATCATTTATAAGCCATTTTTGAAAATCGGAAATAGAATTGCTTTTTCAATCAAACGTTTGACACTTAACAAAGCTACGTATGTTTTTGGTTATGCGACAGAACTACGAGGGTGATCTGAAAAGTTTCTGACCTCAACATGAAGATGGCAGCACTCGTAAATAAAATCTAGTGAATTTCGTTGTTCATCTATTGACAGTTACTCACAAAATTTTCAGCCATTTTGGAACGCTCAGTTGTTACGTAACAGTCGTGTGAATGAGTTGATCTGAGTGTTTTTATGAAAATGGACAAAACCGAGTATCGAGCTGTCATTAAATATTTGTTTTTGAAAGGCAATACGCCTACGGAAATCAAAGATGAGTTGGATTATGCGTATGGGGACTCTGCACCATCATTTACCACAGTGAAATTTTGGGCAGCTGAATTTAAACGTGGCCTAAGAGTTTAGGAGACGATGAACTTTCAGGACGTCCTAAAACTGCAACTTCCGACGAAATCATCGCCAAGTTCACCAAATGGCGCTAGACGACCTCTAAATTAAATTGAGAGAGATAGCAGAGGCTATGAACATCTCAAAGGAACGTGTTTGTCACATATTAAATCAACATTTAGCCATGAGAAAGCTGTCCGCGTTTTGGGTGCCGTGTTTGCTCACGTTAGACCAAAAACGTGTTCGAATGAACATTTTCAACGCTCTGTTGGCACAGTTTAGGCGAAATAAATCCGAGTTTTGGCGCCGATTAATTACTGTGGATGAAACTTGGATACACCATTACACGCGCGAAACAAAATATAGTCCAAACAGCGGACTGCAACGGGAGACTGGCTCCAAAAAAAATTGTTTTTTCGGCTAGGAAAGTGATGGCGACTGTTTCTGGGATAGTCATGGAGTTATTTTAATCGATTGTCTTCAAAAAGGAAAACACCATTACAGGAGCATACTACGCATCATTACTTGACAAGCTGAAGGCAGAACTTGCTGAAAAACGGCCACATTTGTAGAAAAAGAAAATCCTGTTTCACTAAGCGAACATGAAATACTGTTTGAACTGCTTGACCATCTGCCTTATTCACCAGATCTAGCCCCAAGCGACTTCTTTTTGTTCCCTCATCTGAAAATTGCGCTCGGAGGACAGAGATTTTCGTCAAATGAAGAGGCAATCACCTTCGCGAACAATTATTTTGCAGAGTAAAATGCCGAGAACTATTTGGACGGGTTACAGAGATAGGAGTATCGCTGGAAGAAGAGGGTAGAGTTACAAGGAGATTATGTTGGGAAAATAAAATTCTGAAAAATTGTCTTGTGTCTTTATTAGGTCGGAAACTTTTCAGACCACCTATGTATGTTGTTTCTCGTGGTAACCAGTTTAATAGAAACGAAACATTTGTGTAACTTCTTAAGAATTTTTCTTATCGGTTTTTTATAAACAACGCAGTTGTTAGAAATATCAGCTCATAAACCTTTCTTATGTACCACTTTAAATTAATAACACGAAAAATATTTCCATTCCTGACGCATTTTCACTTCGGGTAGCCTTTATAAAAGTCAATGCTATGTCACTCTTCTGGTGTGGGGTTGTTACACGAAAGCCTGAGTAGCGAAGAAATGAAAGGTTACCAAATCCTTGTTTATGTAACATGTTTTCATCTTTGAAAGACAAGCCCCTTAAATATTCTATCATATGTAATTGTTATATCCCATGTGCACTGGCTGTTTTTCCTGACTTTTTTTCCATCACAACTGCTCCGTGATGAGCATTAATGTGATAAAGTGAAATCGGTATACCTGGCAGATATTAAAATAATGATCTTTATGTAAAGAATGCATGAAAATAATAGAATTGACAAAAAGAGGGCAACCGCAGCTATAATGAAGAAAGCTTCTAAAACAAAAATCATGAAGTTCTAAGTAAGTGAAATGTTGCTGCAAATAAAAGTCATGTCAGAAGTATATGTAAGTCATTTTAATACTGTTAACAGTAAACCTAATAAAAATAGCACAATGAATAAAGTGAAATAATTAAGAATAGCAAGTGAGAAGGCAGGAAGACTCGAAAACTACAAAACTGGGAGACATAAATAACAAATCTTGTAAAACTGATCGAAGATGACACTATTGTGTTGCAGTTTACACGTGTTTGTCGGAAGAGCACGCTTTTAAACTTCACTGTACAGTCAGAACGTGAAAAGCCAAGCCAGATGAATGGAGAGCAAACAAATAAGGCGCATGCCACTTTGGAACCTGTCCACTTTTTGTATCCCCCACCTGCTATGTTCTTCCAGCCAACTACAGAAACCTGTTCTGGCGGCCTCGTATGTTGTCTGTAGTAATGCGTAGTAGAAAATGGGCTCGCCAAAAGAAAACGAGGGTGTGTGTACCGTTCCTGAAGCGCCATTGGTCGAGCGCCGTGTGGCGTGATTGTACTAGACGGCTACGTCACGCGTATCCTAAGGCGCTGATCTGAAAACTATCATTAGCTTCTAGAAGCAATCGAGGACAACTAACTCAAGGTATTTTTAGCGAATGCACACCTGTAATAAAGTTGATGTGAACTTTCCCAGAAGAACAGGAAGCTTTCAGGAACGTTTTCTATACCTCAGGCTCAGTTTTAATAAACCACGCCTTCCGGTAAAACGGGACTTGCTTGAAGAATGAAAGAAAAAACAAACAGGAAAACTAGTAATGATGAGTCATGACTGTTTACAGAAAAAAAACTTATTTCTGTACTTTTGAGCATATGTCTTCATAATTGTACTATGTCTCTCACGTGTGTTTGACATGAACAACTCCAGTGTTGTCTGAGAAAGATTACGGCTAGAGTTTCAACATAACTACACGCCTCTTGTGCTAGCAGTGCTGGCATACTTACCATGCGCAGCATATCTCAAAAGCGAAACGTCGCTTAAATGCCAAGATGAGTGTGTAAGCTCAGCATTTTCAAAGCATCCGACACGAAGATTTGTTAGAAAATTCTACCACCACAAATTATTCTTTATATGGAAAAATATTTGTTGCTTTTTGTTTTCTCAAAAATGACTCAAAATGATTAAAATAACATACTTAATGTACTTATATGGGAATAAACTGTATAGCTTGAATATTCTAGTAATAGGTTTGGTAAGTCCTCTTCATACTGAATAACATATGTAATTGGTGAATTGGTGAACAGTGGTAGATCGAGAAAAAAAAAAATTATTATAGAATCAGAAAATGCGAATTAGTGAAAGTGTGCAGCTTTTATCAATTTGTTTTTGTCATATTCATTAATATCTTGTTCCAATGATAGTTGAGTATTGGGTTTGTTCTAGTAATCGGGCAAGTAGCTTGGTACTTTGAAGTGATTTCTTAGTGATTTCTTTTAAAAATCTAATTATCACTTCAGTGTGTGTGTGTGTGTGTGTGTGTGTGTGTGTGTGTGTGTGTGTGTGTGTGTGTGTGTGTGTGTGTGTGTGTGTGTGTGTGTGTGTGTGTGTGTGTGTGTAGTAATTTACGACCTCCAACGTCAAGTCATATCGGACGATGAATGAAATGGGTGAAATGATCCTCAAATGAGTCCGGGGTTCATAAAGCTTAGGGTTACCCGACATTCGTCTTTAAGGACAAGGGAAAACCCCGGCAAAAACCTTATCCAGGTAACTCATCCTGGCCGATTCGAACTCGGGACCTCTTGAACGTGAGGTAGACACGCTACCGTCTACGCTACCGAGGCGGACACGTATATTAACATAAATATGTATGTAATTATGATTTAACTCGATTAACAAGAAATAGAAGGGAAAGACGCCTTTGAATGAATCGTTTGTAGAAGATGAATAAAGACTGTCCTTTAATTATGTATTCCATATATTGCTAAAATATTTTCTGCGGCTAAAAGATGCAGATGGCCATCAAAATCAACGGAATCAAATTGTGGCACTTCCTAGCAGGCTGGCTCGCCGCGGGCGGTACACAGGATGCTCAAACCCCAAGCATCATTACGAGACGTAGCTTTATAGCGAGGCAGAGGAAAGTTTACGAGAAGCTGTTCAATTGTAATGCTTTAAATTACATTTAAGGACACGTACAGTTTCTAAAATCAGCAATTTCAGCTTCATTCATTCCAAATATTTATGCAGCAATTAGACTGTAGGATGCGTACTCCAAATTTCATCCATATTTTATATTAGCTTCTAGATTGATGTTTTATTGTTGTCTATTGCTTTTTAAAGCTACACGACACGATGTAATTTATTTTCTTAAAAATAAAATTATAATTAAACTATTTATTTGTTTCTATATTAATATACTGTTGAAATAAATTTTCAAGTATCCTACTAGTTTTCGAGAAAATTATTGATAAATAAGATGCTTTGAAATTTTTCTTTAAAATAAACATAATAGGAACATTACTTTTTAACAGCATCATTACTAAGCAAGTAAACAAAAATTTATTTCATCATTTTAATCTTATTAAGGTGTACAAAATTGCATTCATCTATACCGAAATATGCATTCGTTTAAGAATTTGAAACTGAAAATACATCGACAAATAAAAAACCGACATTAAAATTTAAGGTTATAATACTAAAATAGTTCTGTTTCTGACCTAGTGCTACATATTTAACAAGCATTCAGTGAGTATACAGATGCGACTTTGATTTTGCTACTCCTCTACAATTAATTTAGTATATAAGGACTCCTGTTTCTTCACTTGCTAACAAAACGTATCGTTTATAGGAAGCTAACCTTACAAGGCAGATATTTGAATCTCTATAGTGTAGTTTAAAAGGCCATATGGATACAAAAGTTGCTAGAATTAAACTCATGCTAAAATTAATATATTTGAATAATGGCAAATTTTCCCTCTCATGTTCCAAGAAAACAACCATAAGTACTTGGAAGTAATGCACTGACTCATGGTGTTTTATTATTACATTGTAATTGTAAAATTGATCGACTTCTGTGCAAAAATGGCCGTTAATTGTGCCACCTTATGTTTATACTAATTCAAGTCATAGCACCTTATACCGTTTTACACAACCTTTTTGTTGTATAAAAATAGGTAAATGAAATTTGTATTTAAAGGTGTTATGTAACTGCATTCCCAGATTAAGAAGGGAGATTAAAATCTCCATTCCTCCTCCCCATTGTTAAATTTGTTAAATTCATGACCCATTGTCCCTGAAACTATTTTAGATATCCAACTTGCGTGTGATGTACGTAAAGAATGTTTTGTTTGTTTGTTTGTCTGTCTGTCTGTTACCTCGGTAGTATCTATTTGTAGAACAAATTTATTCATTATAACACCCTTTGATTAAAATATACCATCAATTGTTTTATTTTTTAATAACCACCAACTTTAGATTCACAAAAGCACTTTGGGCTTGTTCTTATAATCCTAAAATGTAATTCAATGTCTTCAAATAGCTTCTGAGATAAAGGATCATTTATTACGGAAAATGCATCCACAGGAAAGACCTGTTGAAAGCAAACAGAAAACAAACTTACATAATGGCGTAATAATTACACGATTCAGCAAACAGACGCTACCATGCTTAACAATAAAGTAAAATTTTTCTTAAAAATGGTCTAAAGTTTGCCAAATTACTCCAATGTGTGTAAAAGGTATGATTCTTTTCTTTGAAGTGATACAGAATTGACAGTACAAATTGCAGATGGGGTATCTATTTTAGGAATATATTTGAAATAAAATAAAAAATAAAATCTGCATATCTAAAGGCTTAGTTTCTGGAATCTATATCAGACCTTATTAAGCAAACTTCATTTTTAACTTTATTAACTTCTGAATCAGATTTCACAAAACAATTTGCAAATTTTGCGGATATAATCTACTTTCTACCTTAACGAACTAACTAAACCTAAAGATTACTGGATTCCAGTAACCTTACAAATATAATCTATCTAAAACAGTCTTTTTTCTACTTTACTTCTACTTCAACAATATAAATCAAATCTACATTTCTACTACTGCTTTAATTCTTATAGCAAGCTACGAAAGACCGTTTCCTACAGTTTTAAAATTTACTCTTCTGCAACTGGTATCCAAAGCTTCCTCCTGCTGGTATCCATTTCCTAAAGGAACTGGCATCAGTAGATGGAGCTGGTTCGTCAGTTCCAGACATCCGGGTAGTGAGCTCTCCGCTTCTGCATAATCAGTTGCCTCTGTGCGCTCTGATTACTCTCCATATATATCTTCTATCTCCTGGTATTCTCTTTCTGTCTATGGTCTTTCTGTCTTCTTTCTGATGTCTATAATTGGCGTCTTAAATCAAGTTTTCAAGTCTGGTAATCTGTATCTTCAGTTTCTCTTGGTCCAATTTCCCTTCGACGATCTCTTAAGTTATATTCTTTTCCTCATAGATTGAAATGTTTAAAATATAGATATTACGCCTGAAATGGTAAGAGATATATCAAATTAAAGAGGAAATGTTAATTAATAAGACTGCAAAACTATATGCTTTTGCCGTTTTCGCCATTTGGCCCCCTTTTAGAGATAAGAGCACATGGCGTTGTTATTGTGAGATTAGTGCAGGTAGCTTTCTTGATCCACACTTCGTAACTGGTAAATACCTGGAATGTTTTCTTCTCAAATTTTATTTACTGGTTATTTTATGTAACATCAGCACTCACTGCCTATACTGACGTTACACACTACCAAACTGCTCTAAGTGACTTTGTATTTCTCTAGTAAGCTAAAAATTGGAGTTCTTGTATAATATATAAATAATAGTCCTTTGAATTGTTTTCAAATAACCTAGCTGGAACATGAATTAGTTGCATCTTACCCGAACATGGTCTTTAGTTTACGTTTTATTGATAATCTAAGTTAAAGTTGGACATCCCTCAGAGAAGCTTTGGACGAAAAAACAATGTGAAGATATGTGTTGGTTTAAGAACGATAATTTTTGTTGCCGAAGGACAGAGCATTGTTTACAAAGGAAGCAGGTGAGTTCGACAGTGGAGTAGGCATGAAACCCTGAAAGACCTTCACAAGTTATCAGTCGTGAAGACTTTTTCCCACCGTTGAACCTCTCTTCGTGGTCATGTAACACCACCACTCAGCAACCGCTTCGGCCATTATATCTATCCAACCCTTTCCCTAACAACTCTCATCTGTTGGCCTCATTTCTTTGCCCTTGCTACCACCGCCGTCTCTGCGGAGATCCGAACCGTAAATCTAATTGTTGACTGTGAAAGGGGGGGCTCAATTAGCCAGGAACGAATCCATTGTCTCGACGCGTACCTTCAACTCAGAGGCATTAATAATTGAGGCTCGGGTTCCGTCCGACTCTCTGTGGAGAGGGTGTCGTTCTTGTTACAACTTACGTAGAGTGGGTTTAGCTTGTTATTACATCAATAATTTCCCGGAGACTTAAAGGCAGTATTTGCTAAGGATGTGAAGCTAGTTAGCAGAGCTTTAGGGGTTCCGCCCGCCTCGCCTCGCGGTGGGTGAGGTCACCAAAAAAGAAAGAGACGCACAAGGCAGTTCAAATGCCACTCGTGTTCTGTATAAGAAACGCGTAATTTTCTCATCATCGCTACAAGAAACCTGGGTGCACATTAAAGCGAGATGAAACGTTTGGCCACTTACAAGGTGAGCATTTTATTACACACAATGTATTTTCGTTCGTTTCTATAAGTAATTACATGCGGACCCTTTCATTCAGAGTATAGTTCATTGATGTCTTATTTACTCAGAGTCGAACTTAATTGATAGTGTTAAACAGTGGCGCTTAAAAATAAGTGATAGTTTTTTCCTACATTTTTGCTCTATAATCTTTGTTTTGGCTTGCACAACAGATCTAGGAGGTCTATTCTCATCACTGGTGGTTGGTACACAAGCTCTAACTATACCAAGAATAGGTGATCTGCAAATTCAAGCTAAATAAGAAGCGCCGAATGAACCGAAATGTAAGAACTAAGCCACTTTAATGATTATACTAAAAGCACAAAAAGCTGCATTGTTCGTAATTATCTTACAACGTAATTATGTTATATCTTGCTTATACTTTTTCTTAGGTAATTTAACCGAGCTTTCAAACTCATGCTTGTCATTGTTATCATTAATGACAAGGATTTGTTAGTCTTTGTTAAATTACCCAGAAAAAAATATCAGTAATTGTGCTACTACTGAAGATAACTACCCAAATAAAGTCCACGATTGGTTCCTGGTCCTAATTGCATTATTTATATCTTCCTCTTTGTAATAACTATTTCAGAAACGAGCGGGATGGCTCAGATGGTAACGTCAGCGACCCACAGTCGGACGGCCACGGGTTCGATTCCCTCACTTCCCTCAACTCCCCTGTCTCTCCATTTCACTTCATCTGCTTGGTCGTTTTAGGGTTGCAAATGTCGGAGAAAGAATCAGCGTTGCATAGCGAGGAAAAAGGATGCGCTCTGTGAAGCACTCCTTTACCCGGAGGTCCGATCTCCGGGTCCCGCACCACAGTATAAGCCGATTGTACTAGATGGTGCCAGGGAGTTTCAAACTGAAAAACTTAGGGACCCTTCCCTCTGCATTGTTATAACTCGAATGCCCTCTCTTCACATCCCTCCCTAACCAGGCGGGCCCATAAGGGGCATAGGCACGAATATCTACTGTAGATCAGGTGTTAAGTTCTTTTGGCAAGTGGTCATAGACTCATAGAATCAGATATTTCAGACATATTGATCTCCTGTTAATAAATAATAATACTAACTTCGTTTCTTGTTTTAAAGACTAAAATACTGGCCTGATAAATAATATTTTAAATTCGCTAGGAGTAGCTTGTGAGGTCGTCTTGTAAACGAAGTTTGTGTAACTGGTAAGCAACAGGAGATAGACGAAACCTTACAACCAAAAAGAAGAACAGTTAATTCATACAATTTGTGATACAGAATGTTTTGTGGCGTCCGTCAGTTTCGAGATGTTCTTTCTTATTGATTTGAATTTCCAAACAATTGTTTTCTTAGGCACGTGCATTTCAAAGCTATGCAAGGCGGTCCGGGTTCGATCCCAGGCGACCGCAAAGTGAGATTTGTGGTGGACAACACGGCGCTGGGACGGGTTTTCTCAGGGAACTCCGGTTTTCCCCGCCATCTCATTCCACCGGTGCTCCATCTTTATCTCATGTATCGCAGGTGCCGTATGTAGTAAAAACGGGCGTTAAACACTACACATTTCCTTTCAAAGCTATGACATACCCTTTTTAAACATCTATCACTGTAGCTTTGTGTAACTCTATATCTGTGACGAAGGTATAAATGTGTAAACAAAATATATCTCGATTAACAAGAAATACACACACATACACAGAGAGACAGAGAGACGAGAGAGAGGGAGGAGAGAGAGAGAGAGAGAGAGAGAGAGAGAGAGAGAGAGAGAGAGAGAGAGAGAGAGAGAGAGAGAGAGAGAGAGAGAGAGAGAGAGAGAGAGAGAGAGAGATTAGGTATCTTCTCCACTTTCTGATTCGAACCTATAGATATTTTTCTGATGGTTTTCAATCTTAAATCCCTGTTACTTCAAATACTTTCTTACAATATAAACTGTGACTGCGTTCCCATTATGTGACAGTTTAAATTAAAGTTAATATTATACTGTAGAGAGGAGGGGGAGGAGAGAAGAAAATGAGAGAGAAAGCGAGGTGGAGAGAGAGAGAGAGTAAGGGAGGGAAACAGGGTTACATTAAAGAGAGACAAAGGTGAACACCTACTAAATTATCTTCCTTTTAATAGAATACACTATAGTTGGAGTAAAGTTATTCAACCTTTATATAACAGTTTTATTAACAATCTCTCAGCAGTACAACTACAAACATAGTGCGTGTGTTGTATTTCCTTTTCACATTCTGTCGTGCGGGATCCAACTATCTCCAAACATATTTGCGTGACACAGCGACCCGGTATTACTCTAATTACACCAACAATCAATAGCCAAATGTCTTTAGAAGTTGTCCCAACATGAGCACAAGTCCGCACACTGTCTTTAAGCTGGCGCCAGAGATCTTTCACTGACGCCATGATTAAGACTTGCGGGTAATTTGCGAACTTCACGACTAGTTTAATATGCTTAATGATCAGGAAAGAGAAAGAAGAGCTGGCCTTGTAGTTTCCATTTGTGGCAGAATTGTCGTCCCCTTCAATTTCATTTAGTAAAACCTCCAAACATTAAACATAAATTTATTCGGATTTCGAGATAACAACCTTTGAAATTATTGCGTTCATATCCACGACTCTAGTAACCTCGAAAACATATGTCATCGTGCTTGTCACAAAAGCCTCTGAGTTGTGTTACCTGCTATAAATCTGAAGGTTGATCGAGAATTAAAACCTTCAGTTCCTAATAGGGATTCTACTTTGCAAGGTTGTTGCAAATTCTCAAGGATATAAAATCGATTATGACATAAGGCACCAAACCAAATTCCTTTTACATAATATAAGCACTTCTTGGCAGAATTTAGTAAGGCTTTATAAACATTTAACCCTTCTCACAAAGACGAGTTCCTTTCAAACATTACACCGTCGTTAACCATCTGAGGGAGTTTCAGGTTCATCTATAAGAATCATTAGTTTGAAACGCTTGGTATGAACAGTCATGACCCAGTCTTTCAAAGTCATGCCAATATTACATAAGATGTATTTAATGTGACTTTCCTTTTGGCAAGGGACAATTTTCTCACTACGCATATATTTTAATTGTTAGATAGAACGAGTAATCACAACGACTATTGACGTGAAAAAGTACTAAAATTATGCTGTGTGCTTGCTAACTGGAAGCAAAATTACCTGAACCTAGGTTTGCTCAGGCTCTAGTACCTAACCTTGGGAAACAACCACCCCTTCTAGACATAACATTTGAACGAATGCTTTATTATTTCCATACAAAACTTAATGAAATGACCAAAACATTTAAATACAGTTCAAAGGTAATGAATACACAGTTTTACTGTTCCATGTGCTTAATTCCAAAGGTGCAGTATCTTCAGGATTACTCCCACCATTCTGTTCTTGACGCTTTTCTACTAAGTTCGAAGATTTTCATAAACAACTGCAGCAAAATGAAGTGTTCTTGTTTGTCCCGAAGTTCATTTGTAGTTTCGAATCTATAAGGCAGTTGCGTGTATAGTGTTTATTTGCAAAATTTTACAAAATTTATCTTGCATGAGTTTCTGCAAATGTTTGGCATACTAAATGTAGAATGATTATTGCAAAAGATAAAAAAACTCGATCAAATTTGGCGTTCTAAATTTTCGAAATCCTTTTCGCATTGAAGAATTGGTACTTCACTTTTGAGTGAGCTTCTTTGAAATGGGCAATATTAAATACCATCATCAAGGAAAGAGAGAGAGATGCAAGATTTCCCAGTTGGTAAATACATATAATCCAGCATCAGTCAAAGAACTCATGCACAAGAAATTACAAAGTATATATAAACAAGAAATATAGAAATATAAACAAGTTAAGTTTATTATTCATTAATAGTAGATAAATATGAGATGTTTCCTGAAATTATATGATGATTTATTCTTTGAAGCCAGTTTCTATACTTTACTCATCCCTGGTCTAAGGTAAAGAAGTCTTGTGAGTTAAAACAATTATAAAGGAATGTGATCCTTCCTTTGTTGTTATACGCAAGTTGCCTGAGAATCTCTGAGGCTATGTGAACACCGCAAGGAAGGACATGGACAGAGAACCGAAGGAGCTGAAAAATCACCCTCTTTGTAAAAGACATTCATCACAGCCTTCAACCTTTACATAGTAGTGATCCAAGTAAAAATATTTTCCTACCCTACCTGTTCCTATGTTATAGCTCAGGGAACATTGGTGACTTCCCTACAACCATTTTTTGTGTGTTACTTCCAGACCTCGTTACTGGAAGAACAACGGGAGGTAATTGACATTCTTGTCACTATTTGCATGGACGTAGCTCAAAATTAATAAAACTGAATTCTTAAGTTTATTGTTGCACCAGGACATATAGAATGGATATTTCTCTATAATGCCTTCTGTATTCAGAAATCCCAAAAAATATGTCAATTGCTAGTTCATTTTAAACCCAATTTTCTGCTCCCTTAATTTTTAGAGACTTCATTAAGATGCTCAGTAAAATCTTTTGAAATTTTATTATATTTGAAGGTGATTTTTATTTTCTTTAGTTCTTATCTATAGTAACTACGAAGTATTGTATTAAACCCAAAACATGGTACGACATTTCATCTGTAATACGTGTTTTAACACTCTCTGAATCAAAGAAAAAATATTTTCGTAAAAATAACCATGTATATGTGTGTACGTCTGTAAATGGATGTAGGTGTCTATGTTTGCCTCTGTCGTTTGTGTAGCTGTCTGTTTGAGAAAACAGTTCTACAAAGACAAGTAGATAAGTATCAAATTTGGCATTTTTGTTCACCTTACACCGAGGTTGTGACACTAAGATTTTCAAGAAAGTCCTTCACCCAAACATTCCTTGCTTGGAAAATGGTTTTTATGTGTATTACTATTTCATCAAAAATGAGTCCAATGATTCTGATGAAGTGGTATACTTTTAAGATACTCGCATGGGGAATAAAATGAATGTCTTGAATTTTGTACAAGTAACTCTTCATTCTGAATGATTTTTGTATAATTGATAAAGGCAATATTTTATTTAAAAAAATACGTACATCTTGTTATAGAACATAGTGTATGTATACCCTAAGGAGAAGTATTTATAAAATATTCTTTGTAATTGGTTTCAGTTTTAAAATCTTTATGCTTTCTTCCCCCAAGTGTTAAGTTCTGTCTACTTTTTCTCCTCTTGGTCATGGAGAAAATCGAAATTTTAAAAGTCATGAAACAGCTATTAGCTGTCTTAAGAAGTAGAGAGAAAAATAATCTCTTGTAATATGTAAAATAACAAATAGAGAAAGATATACGGTTTCAATATATTACATTTCTCCACCTTTATATCTATGCATGTCTCTCAAAATGTTAATTCTGGTATATTTAAGCTTACGCATAATGTTAAACTAGTCCAGTACGTCAAAATAAATTCATAGTGTGATTTTACAGAATCGACGAACGAGACTTTTGCAGGGTATTATATATTTTGAAAACATAAAACCTTAAAGACTTCCAGCTGAATGGAAACAAATGGGTAAATAAAATATTCCCTTCCCAACGCTAAAATTCATACTTTGGTAGACCCAAATGGTTGAAGTAATAAAAAGACTAGAACTTTGTAAGACCCACTTGCAATGGTGAATCTGTTAAGGCCAAGAAACTCAGAATCAGAAAAAAGTAGGTTATTAAATTATTATTATTTTGCGTCACAAAATAAAATATAATGAAAAGCAACGAGCTCAAAAAGGTTAAACATTGATTACATGGTACTAATAAAAAACATTAAGATCAGACTTCATTTCTAATGTTTACATGTCTGCCAAAGACAGTAATTTAAACAGGTTTTCGTTTATGCCTCGTTAAAACTTAGGTAGATATATAGAAGCATCTAGATAATATCTACCAAACTCTAGGGTCCATATGCAAAGCCACATAATAAAACTTCAATTTGAAATGTCTTTAGAAATTCAGCTAAATGCGGTGTAAATGTAACAGAAGCTCGGCAGCTGTAGCTTTTGTTCCTTTATGTTCTAGTCCATTAAGCTTCATCTCAAAGAGTGACCTAATTAAAGTTGTTTCAAAGTTATTTCTGAATGCAGTTACATTATATCGTGAGAAACCTTTCAGATTCATCGTCGTTTGCATGCAAGTAACTACGGCTGTCTTCTGAATGTGAACGGATTTAAACCTATTAGTTTCCGCGTGTTCAAACACACTTCAGTTGTAGTTGCAGTCAAGAAACTGGCTACTTATTTCCTTAATCATATTGCATTTCCAAACGATAATTAGATTAATGTTAACAAAGTTAAGCAAACTCATTTTTCTTTCCTGTTTCCATCCTTCTATTGACTTTGCGTGCTTCAATTTTGCAAACGTATACGACACTTAAAAGTTTAACCGTTGTGCTTTTATATAAGCATGTCTGTCTTATAGACCGTGGGTTAGTGCAGTGCAAAATTGTGCAAAAACATTTTATACGGGACTGAATTTGAAATATTGTCTATCAAGAATTATAGGAACCATTCCAATCTATAATTACTTTTATGCAACCTTGTAACAATGAACAGTTTATCTCTTGCATTCAAAATCGTGCATAATTATTTCATTATGGCACACGTGCCAATAATAATGACTATTGCCTATGGCTGTTCTAAGTTGTCGGGCTTATATAACAGTCCGAAACAGCTGCTCATTTCGCTCCCGGAATGACACTGCATGCAAGTGGCCGGCTGTCTTGCTCTTCATTTCAACGCATTCCTGCTCTCACTCAAGTTCCCTTCTTTGCTGCTTCGTGGCGCAGAGGATTGCGGGTTCGCGTACCGCCTTTTGAATAAGTGTTTGTAAAAACGAAAACAGCCAGGAAAACATTAGAACGCAGAGAATGTTAAAAAAGAAGCACGCCAGGAAATAAATGAAATGCGGACGCAGAAGATCTCTCATTTACAAACATAAGTAGAAGACTGATATGTCAGCTATGGATGGCGAATTCTTTCATGAACTATTTGCTACAATTTATAATGCTGCTATTGCATAAAATGTTGTATCTAACTTATAGATAACACATTCAGTTGTGCCATAACATCAACATTATCCACTTGTACAAATAAACAGCATTTACAACATAGCGGTGCCACTGTGGCTGAGTGATTAGACCGCTCGACTCTTACCAAGGCGTGCCGGGTTCGATCCCAGGTTATCGTAAAGTGAGATTTGTGGTGGGCGGGTTTTCTACGGGATCTCGGTTTCCCCCGTCAACTCATTCCACCGGTGCTCCATCTCCATCTCATGTATCACCGCCTGCAGTGCCTATGTAGTAAAAGTGGGCGTTAAACACTACACATTTCATATATAACACAGAGCGAGGTAGCTTAGAAGATAACCTCTATTACTCGCTTTCAATTGGTAGCGGTTCAGATCCCGTATATCAAGCAATTTGATAGGAATTATATCCTGATTTCTCTCACCTGCCACGTACGTAAACACCAGATCGGGCCCTAAGTTCTTATGCAGGAAGGCGACTATGGTTATCCTTAGCGATCTATGCGTCTATTCTATTCTACAATCATAAACGTCCATCTCCCAAAAATATGGCAATTTACAAAGATTTAGTTTATTATTTGCATAAAGAATTGTTCTGCTTTCTTGCATCACCTTACTAGAATAGACTAGAGTCAATCCTCAAAGCATTTTCTTCAGAGATTTCCCTGTATTTCAGACACGGAAATTCTCTGAATCCATTTGCATTTCATTTAAATTCTCCAAAATTCTCTGTCTAATTATTAAGAAAAATAAAAATCCAATTGGTTTTATTCGCAGGAAACATCGTGTCTCTGTTTTTCTTTCTTTCTTTTTCAATTTGCGGAGTACCGATTCATGGAGTGAAGTTCATTTCATAAATTATATGGAAAAGAGAATGCAGTGATGCTCCAATGTCTACCTGAGATAAGTGTAAATAAAATTGCTACGTTTTGTTTATATTACTTGTCACAGCTTTCAGAATGAAGTAGTTCACTTGAATTCATTATAGTATTAATTCCTGTTGCTCAGCTGTTCATTAATAGATTCCTTTTGGTATTTAAGTAGCTCCCCCAATGTGAAAACGAATGGTTTACACAATTTCAGGAAGTAAAGCTCTCTTGACCAGTTTTAAGAGTACCTACTTCATCTATTTTATAGAACCAATACCTGAATTTGAAGTGTAAGACTCATGCACATTAAATGAGAAATTCTGATCATGTTTCCTCAGTGCTTTTTGTGTTTCTGAAGATTCGCTCCCAATACGAGATCAACTGGAACTTTTTTCCCATTACAATCCATAGTGATAAATAAGACCAGTTTCAGATATTTTATGGCTAGGGTGGGGCAAATACCACAGATAGCCCTAATTTCGATGTACATTTTCTAAACATATAAAGAATTTTATAGCTAAACGAAAGAAGGCCCTTGATGGGAATAAAACTTTAATTACTCTCACCATTTAATTATCCGAATAATTTATACTGCGGATGGTGTATATAGTAGGTATACATCAAAGCTATCGACTGGTCTAGGAAACTACACCTGTAAAACGAAACAATTTTAACGTTTGAAACTAAATAATTTAAAATATACATGACTGTAGTAGAATTTATTGTTGTTGTTATTATTATTATTATTATCATCATCATTATTATTATTAATTATTAATGGCCACGCCATTGCGTGATTAGACCGCTTGAATTCACCTAGGCGGTCCGTGTTCGATCCCAGGCGACCGAAAAGTGGGATTTGTGGTGGACAACATGGCGTTGGGGTGGGTTTTCTCCGGGTCCTCCGGTTCCCCCACCATCGTTCCTACAATGGCTGCATGATTCATCTCATTATCCCAGGCGTTGGGCCGACCCCTTAACCCTGGTATCTTAGGTCAAAGTGCATCGGCTTCCTCGCTCTGAGGGAATCCAAGCGACTCCTAGCACTAGCATTAGTGAGGAAGGGAGAAAAATGATTATTACTACAGCAACAAAAACTACTACTACTACTACTACTACTACTACTACTACTACTACTACTACTACTACTACTACTACTACTACTACTACTACTACTACTACTACTACTACTACTACTACTACTACTGCTACTACTACTACTACTACTACTACTACTATTCACACCTACAGAATCTCCAGGTTTTGCTGCATTAAGATGCCCCCCTCTCTCTCTCTCACTCTCATATCTGTCCACGTAATGGGTAGGAAGAGATCATTTTGTAATCCTTTCATAAAGAACGGGGAGAGGGAGAGAGTTAAAGCAATTAATTAATAATTCGAGCTTAGGAAGCTAACAGTGCAACGTGTGTAAACCAGCTAGGTAATTATACAGGAGGTCCCACATTAAGTGTTTTCTTTTTCTTTTAATTTAGCTTTTGACCTGGAAGATCAAATCGGAAGATGAATTAACGAAATGGCTGAAATCATTCTCAATATTCCCATGGCTACTCGAACTTACAGCCCTCTGCCTACCTCGGTAGTGAACATGGTAACGTGTCTGCGTGTGCAAGAGGTCCCGAGTTCGAATTTCGGTCAGGGTGAGTTACCTGGATAAGATTTTTCCGGGGTTTTTTCTCATCCTTAAAGGTGAATGTCGGGTAATTCTAAGCTCTAAGGACCATGGAGTTATTTGAGCATCATTTCATAAATTTCATTCATTGTCCGATATGACTTAACGTTGGAGGACGTAAATTAAAACGAAAATGCCTATCCAGAAAACATATCCTAACCCGATTCCAGCTTGGAACCTCATGAATGTGAGGCAGTTATGCTACTTCTAGAACGCAATTGGTTAAAAGACACATGTCCTTAATTAACCTTAATTTCAGATACTGCAGTTGAGCCTTATTCCAGAGGTCCTGCTAAACAAACCTTGTATTCAGTGCGACAGTCAAAACATTTAGTTGTTCCATGTTTTATTGCAAGGAAAGTGAACATTTGAGGGCAGCATTCCTGAGGTATCAGAAAGGGAGATCTGTCCTCTTGCGGTAGATAGCGCCTTCAACTGAACAATTTGACCAAGTCCACTAAAATAACGAAGCATCTGGGGGCAGCCATCACACAATCAGACGCCCTATTCATCATTTCCTTGCAGCATCGCCCCTCCCTGTCTCACAGAATGGGTTCGCTCAAGTGTAAAGATACTTCTATATCAGATAATAATTGTCGTGCCACAAATGGTTACTCTCTCTCTCTCTCTCTCTCTCTCTCTCTCTCTCTCTCTCTCTCTCTCTCTCTCTCTCTCTCTCTCTCTCTCTCTCTCTCTCTCTCTTTATGATCATGACTTCTGCTCGTGTTCTTCAGCAGCTAACTGAATTCGACTAGTGGTTGTTCATTGCCTATATCATCAAGGGGAGTATGAACAACTTATATGTGTGAAGTTAATCTTGTAATATCTGAGATAATTTTATTTATTGTTTCTTCAACTACAATATCATATCGGCAGTCTTTAGACCCTTGGAACACATTACCTTTATCCAGTGGAGTTAACTAGATACGCTTTTGCGAGGAGTTCTACATTAGCGCGCGCTCTCTCTCTCTGCCTCTCCCTTTTATTCATATTTCTAGACTTTGAGTAAGATAGGATATAATCTTCATCCAAGCCGGAAATCGAACCCAGGAACTATAGCACGGAAACTAGGTGCCTCAGCCCAGGGAGCTCAGAGATTATTTGGTCAAAATTGTGTGCAATAATGCATTGCCATGTTTAATTTTAAATATTTAATCATGCAATGAAATATGGTTTTACATTTTCCACTACATATCTTGTAGCTACCTGAAGTATTGTATTTAATTCACACAAATTCATATAGAGTTTTCAACAATATATGTTTTCAGGTGTCCTGAATAAAAAGCTCCATTTAAATGTATGTGTTGGGCGAAGTGTTGGATAAAGGTGAACTTGTTATTTAAATGTAGTGCCATCTACCTTCAACAAATTGCACAGTTAAATATGTATACAGAGGTTTACTCTGATTAATATCAAGTACAAAGACTACACTAAATATCTGATAGTTATATCAATGCAAACCATTATTTTTTTTTTTTTTTTTTTTTATTCAAAGAGTCACAAAATATGATTACTATGAAACCTTGCTATCTAATTTTTGGATAACATTCAATTCTTTGTCTCCTTACTAAAGACGAAGAAACCAATGAAAGTACAGTGCGATCCATATAAACCTGAACCATTTCAAAAGGCCACAATTTTTTAACCAATAATAGGACACCAGTGCAACTTTGGCAGAATAAAATAAGCAATTGGGAGATTACATTATACTATTTACATCTCAGAGAAAATGTTGGAAGTGTCCTCCACCAGCATCTATACATGTTTGTACTCGTCTCACCATATTCTCTGAAGTTTTTCAAAGAGTATCCTCGCCAATATTACTTATTTCGGTTCGAATGGATTCCTTGAGAACATCAATTGTCCGTGGCCTATTCTTGTACACTCTATGTTTTGGACACCCCCACAAGAAAATATCCAGTGAGGTTAGGTCAGGGGATCTGTGGGGGCACAGACCCTTTGAGATTATTCTATTATCAAAGAAAATGATTACAAGTTCCATGGTGTCATTAGATGTATGAAACATTGCTCCATCTTGCTGGAAATAACCTTCTCTCAATTCGATAACATCCAGCTGCTCCACAAATGTCTTGAAGATACCCATATAAGCTTCAGTATCTACAGTCGTATCAAAGAAAATGGGACCAACGATCCATAGATGCTGGTGAAGGACACTTCCAACATTTTCTCTGAGTTGTAAATAGTGTAATGTAATTCCCCAATTGTGTATTATATTCTCTCAAATTTGCACGTATATGGAACGCACTGTAGTAGAGGAAGTAACAAACGAGTAACGATTTCCCACTTGAGAAACGTATAAGAGTTTAAAATGGAAATGAACAACAAGTGTTTATCACAAAGTGTAAGAAAATATCTTAAACATGTATTTTAGTCAACATCCTTAGTCATTTTTTAGAAAATAAAATATTCCGCTATACTTTCTTTGTAAAGTGTAGTTTGGGGTGCAAGATTCTCTTAAAATATATTTATGTCGCAGTTTTGAACTGACATTCCAAATATAAATTTAATGTATGTGGCTTCGTAAGATGCATTTTGAGGGAAATCTCGTTATGAAGTTTTGGATGAAATGTAAATTTTGGGTGGAATCCTCTTCCTACAAGATACGTGGGTAATAATGCTTTCATTCTTCATCAAGGAAAGTTTCTAATTGTTGATGTATGAGAATATTCTGAACATATACAATTTAAGTGAATATAAACAGCCTTCTACGTGGCTTTAAAACATCGGTTGAAGAGGATGAATCGGTTAAAACCTTTAAAAGTTGTTGCGTTTGATGACAAAATAAAACCGACTCCTTTGGTTATATACATCAGCAACAACTAAAAAAGGTAAACTATAGCTTACGTAAACGTTTTGTGAAAGTCCTGGGGTTGATAAACTGGTACACGAAAGGGGGAGGAGGGTGGTTACTTCTTGCCTGAACAATCCCTTTCTTTCCACACTCCTTGGCGGCGTCGTGTGCCGTCAACTGGAAGGGAAATTGATAAAGCCACGTCTCGTCTTCTATTCGAAGCCAGGGGAACAAAGATGCGGTGCGTGATACGTCGACATTTAAAAGCAAACGGCTTTTTCGCAACAAAAGCATTTTGCTAAAATGTAGAACACATACAAGGCACGCGCGACGCTTTTGTTTTGTTAATGTATGGCGTGACCAGAAACTTCGACAGAGCCTGAATATCTGCATTTAGTACTGTCATACCTGGGCTGATATTGCGATGCTCGTATGTTTTTATCTCAATAATTTCAGTTGTTTAAGAATCAAAAGAAATAACGTGCCTTTTTATTTCCTCAGTAACACTTTGTCATGCATTTCTTTATAACTCTGAAGAAAATAAACAACTCATTTTAAACAACATATTGTTTTTAGTTGTTCCATGTATACTCCGCCTTTAACTGCAATGATCATATCGGCGGTCGTTCTCCTTTGGAACATATCGAAGGCGTTAACTCGTATTCGTTGGGTTTTAATAATTAGATCACGCAGACATTCACACAGTCATTCATACTTCCAGACTCTGGGGAAGATGAGGAATTATCTCTGACGGAGAAAAATCCCCACCCCCACCCCACCGCCGGGAGTCGAACCCGGGACCCCCAGCACAGCAGGCAGGTGCTCTACCGACTGAGCTACGGGGCCAGCCAAAACAGAAAATTGTTTGTAAATAGTCGACACCTTTCAGTGGCGGCTCTTGCAGCTTTAGTTAGTGTGGCAAAACTTAAAAAATAATGTACAGAATCTACGAATATGAATTTATCACACTATATTGCAACATTCGGGAAAAAGAAAGAAAGAACGGAGGAAGGACCGTTGGAAAGACAAAGAAAGGAACAAATCTATGCGTTCACTAAAATAAAAAGTTCACACTCACTTAAGTTTCTTGTACATTTCAGGGTTTTTCACCTTGTAATTTATGTCCTCCAACATTTAGTCATATCGGACGATGAATGAATTGGGTGAAATGATGCTCAATGCGTCCGGGGTCCATGGAGCTTAGAGTTACCCGACATTCGTCTTTCAGGATAAGGGAAAACTCCGGAGAAAACCTTATCCAGGTAACTCACCCTGACCGAGATTCGAACTCGGGAACTCTTGAACGTGAGGCAGACACGCTACCATCTGCGCTACCGAGGCGGACTTCAGGTATTTGTTAATAATATTTAACTATGCTTATTGAGAAATTGCATACAAGAATTAATGCCAGTAGTAGTACTCTTATTCATAATAAAGTAGCCTGCTTAAACAGCATTACTGTCCGCGCCATCATCTTTTATTATTTTGTTAAGGGGGAGGGTGACTTTAAGGTGTATAAAACATTAAAATGCAATTAAAGAGTACGATATACAGTAACCTTTCTATTTGTACATTAAATCCATTCGATAAATATTCAGGTTTATTCCTTTTTTTAAATAATTTTATTCCAGGATACGCGATTTGAGTTGATTTCATAGTGGAAGTTCTCTATTGTTTAGACTCATAAGTCATTGGCGTGAAAGTGATACAGTTTATAGGGAAATACGAAATGAACTCACGACAAATCGCTTCAGGTGCTCCGATAGCCAGGAGATTTCAATGCGCATGAGCGAGGAAAGATCACATATTCTGCATACCCTTCGTGAAGCTTCCTTGCCACACACCTTGTCCATTATAGCAACTTCTTTTAAACCAAAGCATTCTGCCCTGTTAAGCCTGGACATAAGGATAATGTGGGATGTGCACATACACACAGGAAATTGTCTGCATTTGCTTGCAAAGCCGCTTAAAGCGTGCGCTTCTCTTATGCACTAGGTATACATAATGCAAGTTCAGAGTTCAACTCTCTCCCTCCCTCCCTCTCTCCCTCCTCTCTCTCTATTGTTACAGGACGTAAGTTATGTATGAACGCTTATTGATACTGAAGCAATGTATTGGCTAACAGCATATTCTCTGTCATGAAATAAATAGTCATGTACAAAAAGTTGAGTAATATTCACAAAAGAAAAGTAGCAATATATAAAACTTTAATGTTTAATGAAAAGATACCTAATGCGTAGTCTTCTTGTGGGCTTCATTTAGAAGCAAACAGAATAAGAATACTAGTTTAATTGCATTAGTAGCATCGACTAACTAGAGTTACTGGTTTTTCATCACCGCTTTTGGGGTAGCCACCATAAATGCAAAATATTAACAATACTTTTTTTTTAATATTAGCTGGAGTGACCACAGTCAACGTACCTTAAAGTAGACTTAGTGTATTGCTCAAACTGCATTGGTGCATTATGACTTCGGTGCTGTAACAGGAGATTACGTAAAAACGTGTTTTCTAAACCAATATCTAAGATTAATATTCCACCCAGCAGCTCAAAGTCGATTCGTATTAATTATAAGGCACTTCACTCAACAACTTATTAATGTTAATGACTGGTTTTTGAAAGTTTGGGCGTATTATGAAGTCGTTAAATTTAGCAAGCTTAAACAGGGCAGGAGTTCAGTGTTTCTGATCCTTGAACTAATTGGGCTGAGTAATTAAAACATGCACTTGCAGCAGAGCTTGTGTTACCAACATTCAAACAGAAATACACGCTTTGTAAGCAGCCAAATAGCTGACTCCTTATGGTAAACTGATGTAAAACCTGTTGCAAATCCTTACTGTACATTAGCACGAAACTTCCTATAGCGTAATGCATTTCCTCATTTCTTACTGAATAGGAATAATGAATGATACATCTTTGTTTTCAGACTTTGTCTAAACCATTTCTTTAAATTTCTTGAATTGCAAGTTGATCATTATGAATGGTGTAAACTAAATTTACAGTACATTGGTCAATTTCCATTGCAAGAAGGATGAAACAGGCCATTGAAACTTAAATTCTAGTTTTCAATACTTAGGGCACAAACAGGAAATGACAAAATACCCAACAGACTAGTAGCAATTTTAATTTATTGTTGCTTTTTATGGGGTTTACTAACCACGAACTGTAAGTTACTATCAGTTTTCAAATGGTTGGAAATTCTCGACCCAATAAGCATCACTTACGGAGCCAAACAAAGAAATACCTGCACATTACAATAGTGGAATGGGTTATTCTGGTATAAATAACACGTGTAATTGGGAAAGAGTCAGGGCTGAATACTGGTTATATTCATCTGTATATAGCTAGCATTAATACATAAAAGAAATATTAATACAGTTAGGATAAAGTTAAAAACACAGTTAAATCTATGACACTTTAGTCGTTTTGGGCCTTCAGCTGCCGACCTCACGCTCGCAAACGAGATGATGTAGTCAGCACCATGCTTGCCCTCGCCCGAACATTGGATTTCATAACCGCTAACCAACATTTCTTCTTAAATGTATCACAACGCTGACTGGACTCTTCATACACATACCTAGGCTCGATCTCACGCGCACTAGGTTGCTGGGAACCGCAATGTATCGCACGCCGCATGACTAGTTTTAGCGCAAGGTTAACATTTATCGCCAGATTTCACTCACACTAGAAAAACATAAAGAAAGCATTTTATGTTTCCAGACCAGGAGAGTTTAGATGGCTCATACATAAAGACATCCAGGCTGTCAATACACATTTCCTTTTCTTCTCTTCCATCACCGGTAACGGCTTCAACTGCTGTTGTGTCCCGCGATGTTGAGATAAGGGCGGTATTAAAAACCGGGTTTTATGACTCACTCAGCAGTCGAAAAGAATTATCTGTCGGTCATACAGGAGGGAAAGAAAGGGAGAAAATCAAATGGAAATGAAATGAAGCGATTTATTCCCTAGTACTTCTTCATCGTCCTTTCGCCCACTCACATTCTTTCCTATTGTTTGGAGGTCCCTATCATCAACCACTCTCAGATGAGATGCAATAATGCTATTGCACACACAGACCAGTATTATATGCTCTAAAGACACTGCAGATAATTCAGCAGCAAATTAGATACTAAAAATTGCCTAATTATGATTTAAGATTAGATATTCAAATGAAATTTTCTACTATGTCGAGGAAAGTTAAAACTTGGATGTTGAGTTGGTGAACGTCATGGCTTAGGAGGTAACGCCTGTGGTCTGCATGCTGGAAGTCGTGGGTTCGAGTCTCGTGATTGATCTTCTTTACACATTAAGTCTTTGGAGGATTTCCCGGGTAATTAGGCGAATGCTGAGAAGCATTTCCTGTCTCTCCAATTCATCTTACTTCATTTTTCATCCTAGTTCAGACTTAGAAACGTCGGTGGGAGGTTTGACGTGCATGGCAAGAAATTAAATACAATTCCTTGAACTCTCTGGGTCTCGGGCCTCCAAGGTGCATGTGTAAGCCACCAAGGAAAAGAGTCCCGGTTGTATAAGCCGCCTTAGCACTCGTGGTACCTCTGACGTTATGAGAGGAACCTCTGGCCGAACTGCCGAGCCCCTCCCTTAGGGGAGTTGTTCGAATTGGGTTGAACTCGCGGGGGCAGTGTGTTCCCGACACCCACGGGTAAATGGGTACTTCCGGCCAGGCTACGGCCTCCCGGAGGGGGTAGAGGGTTGCCCAAAATGTCCCGGGTACTAGCCTGCAGAGCTAGTAGAAGGTGTGCTAGATCACCATTCGCCCGCACCGAGGTTTTTCGGTAGTCTTCCCTGCGGGTTTGACGCGCGTAAGTGGTGTAACCACTTCCATCCCGCCTTGACGTTGTGCTCAGCGGGGGGGGGGGCTTTTTAGACTCAAGGAAAGAGCCCTATGGAAAGAGCCCCGGAGTATCCATCGCTCCCGGGTAGAAGGGGGCCCGGGTCCTAGGTCCTACGGGTCCATAACTAATGGGAGTAGATCCTCTGCACTTAACTGTATAAGCCGCCACCGGGAACTTTCAGTTGTCGTCTGTCCTCAACTGCAGGCACCCTTATTATCTTCTCAGCTCACCCTTTTATCCCCAGGAGCATCCTGTCAGTGACATAGACACAAAATATGTTCTATAGCTCCGGATGCTATGTCCTGCTCCGAACCTTATCAGAGATTCCTAATGTTCACTTCGCTTTGAAGAGACACACTTGCGAAGCAACATGAACGACCAATAGGAATTCAGCGTGATCGCGACATAATTCGTGGGACGAGATTTGGAGTTATCTTCTGCTGCTGCATGACGGTTTCCATAGAACTGGTTTGTGCCTTCTTGTTTGGGTAGCATAACCATGAGGGAAATGCATTCATTTTGTGAATAAATATTAAAATACTCTGAGACGTATGAATGTAATTGTATTTTTTCGTCCTGCTTCGCGCGACGATGTTGAATTGTCGCCTCGTTGTGAATACAAAGTTTTAAAGAACAACATCGTGTCGCACGTCGCTGCATTGTGAACTGGAGATAGAGTATTGGCGAAACCCTGCGTACTCCGAACTCCAAAGAGCAAAGAGCGCATGATATAATACTAAAAATGTTGCTAAATTATTTGTTCATTTTCTGCATTGTATTAGTGCATTAAATAGGTCACAGATTGAAGCCAACTCTGCGTGGTATACCTTTATGTTGGTTGCTTCCAGTTGTTAGGGATTCAAGTACGCCTATGGTTGATTAATTTCTGTTGTTTATTATACAATACATTACTACCTAAGATGGCTTTTGTAGTATTCATCTGAAGTAAAAAGATATTAGAAGAATGCTTATTTTCGATGTAAGAATTCGAAGGATCGACAAACCTACATTTAACATCCTAGGGCATGGTTGGCCGAATTCTTGTATACGCATCGGCAAATAAGAAAGAATATGCTTCTGGAATGTTGGTATCCTCTGAAGAAGCCGTTTTCCAAGTATTTGAAGTGTAGAATAAGATGGGAAAAGGACTTCTTTAGAAAAAAAAATCATCAACTGCAAATTGTGAGAGCCATCCTTTTGTTAAAAGTGATATATTGAACAGGTCGCTGTCAGTTCTAACACACAGGTAAGGGCGGAGGGGGTGTAGTACAGTCGTTCTCACTGTAAACAACACAACCAATAGGAATACCCCCCTTTGACATCTAAGCGGCTGTTATGTTCACTCGCTTACAGTGGTGTTAATCTTTGAGCTGGTATTACCTTTGGTTATTACATTAAACTCACATTCACAATCCTATTCATGTTTCTAGACTGAAGCGAGAATGAGAAGTAAACCTAAAGAAAAAAATTCCATGGAGCCAGGACTCGAATCGGGACCAGTAAACATAGATGTTGGCGTGTTAGCCTACTGATACATTGAGAAGAAGGTCTTGCCCGTTGAAAATCTTCAATCTTTGATCATGATCTGTTGTTTCATACATACCGTGTATGGGCAAAGATTGGAATGGCAGAAGCAAATTGAAAGATCCAACGTCATAGACGAGATTTGAACCAAGGATTTTCGCTTATCGTGGCATTGCTCTAAGAACTTATCTATCATGGTAGCACGCCGGCGCTGCATTATAAAACTTTGTGGACTAAGATTGGAATGGCAGACACAAATAGGAAGATACAATGTCATAGACTAGATTTGAACCAAGGATCTTGGCTTACCGTAGCGTAGCTTTAAACAGCTTGTCTATTATGGCGACATGCTGGCATTGCATTATAAATTTGCCCCATTTTCTCCGGTAAACCATAAGGCTGTCTCAAATTTATTATTTATTTTGAGATACTATAGCCCCATACTATCGTAAGTACGAGTAATGTAAGTTCTGGGTTTCAAAATATTTGCTATCCGGCCAATCATTGCTAATTAATGGTTGCTTCTCACACCGTATGTAGGCTAAGCTTGGATAGGTGCAACCAGACAATGCCACAGCCGAGATGTAAGCTCTGGATCTTTGCAATGCCATGTCGCTCTGGATGTCTTCTGGTTTATTATACAAAAATGTGATTACCAAGAAATTATTCTTTCCTTCAAAGGATTTTGAAAAGAAAATGGATTTTATTTTTCATATTGATATATTTTGTAGTAACGAATAGAAAACATTAACTTAACATTACCTCGTAACGGTAATATATGGCAAATGTAGCTAGTTTGATATTAATTGTATCGGTTTTGCAAATTTCCGGCAATATGGAGTACAAAAGCAGCAGAAACTTTTTGAAAATGCAGAGAAACAAAAAAGCTTCACTTCTTTAACATACAGTATCTACATATTGAGAAAATATATTAATTTAGGGCTAGTGTTATCTCTCCGTTTATGTAATTTAATTGCTTTACCAAAGGTTTCAGGAAATTTGAACATTTTTATACTGTCGTTGTTAACTCTGGTAAATTAATGATCTTTACTGACACTTTTACAGAACATAGATGTATGCCTTCAAAGTTAAAATGATCTACGTTTATGAAATACAATAGAATTATTTTATTAATTATTGCCATATTCTGATTAAAATTTGAAGCAATTATGTTTAGAAAAGCAACTTTATTATTAATATCATCACTTATACTAGTAAACATTATTCAGAAAAAGCTTCTCAAAGCAAAAATGGTGAAAACTACAAAAAAGCATAGTAATTCCAATTTGTAGAACAAAACTTCTGCTGAAATAGGGGTTGAATTTTCTCTCTCCAAAATGTATAAGAGTTATATCTTGTTTCTGTGGAATGATCCAGAATTTGCAGTAAAAAGCGGTAGGTCCAGTAGTACAGTTTTTAAAAATACATTTCAAAAATAAATTTGATCTTATGGTTATAACATAAAATTAAAGAGGAACATTTATTAAAATGCAGAAAAAAATATTACAGATGTAATTTTTAGACGTTTTCTTCCTTCCCTAACAATCTTTCTTTTTTCTTTATCTCTTCCTACATTCTTTGCTTCTTTCTTTATTTCTTTTTCTTCTAATTTTTTTCTAACTGAAAACTCCCTCTACTGTTGGGAGTATATTTACTGGAAGCGAGTGTACTTTTGGTTCTGTTAAAATGTGAATGGAGCTTGTCCACTTGGTGTCTGAAGGGACAGGAAAAGGTAGAAGGAACAGTAAATAAGAACTATGAAGGAAGAAGGGAAGCAGCAAAAAGATAATCGTTAACATCGCCTTTGCTTGTTCGACGTCCGCCGGACCCCCTCAATCCCGAAAGCTACTACTACCTACAGGGAGGGAAAATCACCTCCACACACGGTCCCCTCCGTAATAGATAAAGAAAGCCTTTAACATCCTTAGCTATATGTCTGACTTTTGGACGCGATCCAAGCGTAAAGGAAGTGTTTAAGGGAACAGAGAAGAAAAAGACATACTCCTAATGTTACTGCTGTCGTCACAGAAATTTTGAGAACGATGGAGGGAGATTGTCCTGATTGCAACATTGGATTTGTTCATCGCATCACAGACAAAATGCAAATCCTGTAACAGAAGGGTCGGATAGGTAACAAACCAATAAGCTTTCGGTGCATAGAAGTGCAGTGTTTGCCAACTTACTGCTAATTTTGGGTAGCTCTGCTTGAATACGACAGCATACAATTGTCCAAAAGAATACGCACTAAGATTTGTAAAGTACGGCTCCATCTGCAATGCAAATTAAATGTTAACGTCGTCCCAGAATGTTTCCTTAGTTCAAGTGAAAAAATTGAAGTGAAAAAATGAAAACGTTATGGTCGTGTATATTTAATAATTTGAAAGCTCACAATTTATTCATTGCTGCAGATTACCACAGGATATTCCTACACCTATCCTACTCTTATATTTAGTTGTCCTTAACTAATAATTTACACAAATATAATGAAAGCTGTGACCAATGTTTACTTGACTGTGGAAGTAGCCTTAGGATTTCCCTATCACTACCCTTTGAAGTAACTACAGATTTGTGCTTTAATTTTAACAAATAGTAGTGATTGATAAGATATTGTTTTTCATGATTAACTTGCCTTTTAAAAACCTTATTCAGTGAATTTGTTTGCTTTGGTTACGGGGTACCAAATTCATTATCATAACTGTGAATTTCACGTTTCAATGAAAACTAAATTTAAACTCGCTGCTTTCACATGACGTAATTTAGATCGCTATTGATTAAAATGTTTTCGGTACTTACGCCACCATGCTGGATCCATTGTGCCTATGCTCCCAAGTAAGGGAAGCATGGAGGCGTGAGGAAACGGAGGGCGGTCGTCCGAAGGATCCATGACAGTGCAAAGGGCAGGGTCCCTACAGTTTACTTAGATAGAGACTTCCCCCGACAGACCAGGATAAAGGACACGCTCCCCTACTGCGGGACGACAACGAGCCCAGCAGCCGAGCCCCAAAGATCTCTGACTGGCGGTCCCGAAATGCTCACAGCAGAGGCGCGGAGACCGGCAACCTTCCGGAGGAGGAAGTAGTTTACCTCAGAGCATATCATCCCGCCATGCACCACCGACACACCAGCCGGCTACTTCTGAAAGAGACCACCAGATGAGAGATGATGTGAAATGATAATAGAGATGAAACAGAGGGGTGGGAAATTCGGGGGATGTAATTACCTACCCAGCATCCGCTTAGCGATCCGGAAAAAAAAAGCAAAATACAGTGGGTCAGGTACTAAATTTTGTAATAAGTAAACTTTTGTCACAGCTTTCATTATATTTATGTAAATCATTAGTTAAGGACATGAGCATAAAATTGTCGTATTCAAGCACAGCTGCCCAGAATTAGTAGAACATTTGACTAATACTGCACTTCTATGCACCGAAAGCTTGTTGGTGCCCCGAGCACTTAGAAGTATGGCCAGTCCATGGAGCTACCTCCGATTTAACGAAAAAGATGGACGTGAAGCAATTTGCTTCCTAGAGCGTTGTCAGACAGGTAAGGATGGATCAGTAGGACATGTTCTTCCGCATTCCAAAGAAAAGGATATCCAAGTAGTGCTCATTCCATGAAGTAACAATTCTATACACCGAAGACAGTTTGAAAACGTTGAGATTGATTTAAAAGGGACAAAAATTAGTCAGTTGGACCTTAAAAATCAAAGTAGTGAAAACAAAAGCTGTTTCTCTCTTCTAAATACCTCAAAACAAGAGCTTTGATTCATTACCATTCAGTGAAAAGGGTGTTTTGCGTAAAATCTCTGCTCTAATTATGGCATACAAACATAATTGAAGCCACATTAGACAATGTGCAGGATGTAATTCAAGTAAAACTTCTTTTTGATTATTTGAGGAAGTAATCCTTAACTCATCCTTTCAATATTTTAAACAATTACCCATATGCGCTTCTTTAAATATTTTGAGCGATCTATGGCGTTGTCTTGGTTAGCCTTTAGAGACTTAAATTGTACTTACGTGTGCCAACTTTGTTATGTGAAACGATAAGGTCTGTTTTCTCAGGTTTGGAGGAAGAAAACACAAAATCAGGACAAAGGCCTGGAATGACTAATACCGTCATACTATACTTGCTTACAGCCACGTTGGAACTTATTCATTTGGTATTATATTTAGCATTATGAACAATGAAATTGTTATTAATTGAACAGTGGATATAATTATGTACCTTCCTTTCAAGTTCAGTAGTAACTACAGCAGCAGCAGCAGCAGCAGCAGCAGCAGCAGCAGCAGCAGCAGCAGCAGCAGCAACAACAACAACAACAACAATAATAGTTGCACCATATTCTAATGATGAGATTTGCTGAAAAGTTGTGTCCGCTTAAACATCCTGTCAACACAATGAAATCTGATTCTCCACTACCGGTTGACGCTGCAGAATTTTGCTTATTTCTTGCTGGCCATCCGCTTAGGATATGTATAGTTAATTGCCCTCTTACTACAGGACAAGATAGACGTCATTTATATTTCGAAACGAATCAGTCAGCGGATATATTAGTTGTTTCCGTTACAAAAATATTCATCGCTGAATTCTCAGTCCCTATATATAGTCCTTACTGTAGTTCGTCAGCATTTCATAAAGGTGTCTGTCTCGCGACAACTATATGCTGTCATGAAAACCGCCCTCTAGTTGGCTAGTTTCTTACGTTTGACTAAACATAAACTTAAAGTGCCCGCCTTGGTAGCGTAGATGGTAGCGTGTCTGCCTCACGTTGAAGAGGTACCGAGTTTTAATCTCGGTTAGGGCGAGTTACCTGGATAAGGTTTTCCCCGGGGTTTTCCCTTATCTTTAAAAGACAAATGTCGGGTAGCTCTAAGCCCCATGGACCCTGCACTCATTTGAGCATCATTTCACCCATTTCATTCATCGTCCGATATGACTTAACGTTAGAGGACGTAAATTAGACAAAACACACACACACACACACACACACACACACACACACACACACACACACACACACACACACACACACACACACACACACACACACACACACACACACACAAACTTTAGTCCAAGTCATTTAACTCAATGTTTCTTGCTTAGGTGATTCATTGTGAAATAGTTCCATTACAATAAATTCCATTTAGTTCAAAGTTTAATTTACGTTTATGCTTCATTTTCATTTTGTATGAGGCAGAAGCGTTTCAGATCTGAGAATTTTCCATGTAAGTGGTATTATGGGAGAGCGAAATGGGTGCCGAATTTTTGAATGGCGTTTTACTTAAATACCAACTTTGGTACACAACCGACTTTTCGTTTCATTTTAGAACTATGCTGTTGACAGATGGACACACACAGGCACATTCTTAAAGTACGTGTGTCTCTTTGTTTTATTTTATTTTATTCAGTTGACCTAATACATGAATTTTCACTGAAGCTTCGCTATTCAATTTTTGGGTGGAATACACTACCTTTGTGTTTGCTAATACTACGCAATAGAGAGATTAAAAATATAAAGGAATCCATAGAACATTTACAAGTATTTTTATTAAATATGTGTTGATCAATAATATTATATTGAGAAGGATCTAATATAGATAGAGAGAAGCTCACCTTAGGACAACAGCAAGTGGGTCAAACACTACAAATCACGATTTTATTTCTGCCACAAATATTTGAGTCCATAGCTGCTTGACTGTCAAATATGCTCCTTTATCAGTTAAACTACTGGAACATAATGCACCAACTTCTCACATTTTAGCTTATCTCACTATTGGATTGTGATCGCAAATTAAAAGGAATTATTTTTTTCGCAATTAAGATGTCAAGACATTTACCAAAGAACAAAATATTAGCAAACAAATAAGAAAAACAAACTGAATAATGTTCCAGAACTGATTATTTTTATCTCTTTGGCTGACTTGACATAGACTAAGCGCTTTAGCCTAAAGTTACGTAACTCATATCGATTAATAATTGCTATTACATTCATTGACCCAGTGTGACCATCGTTTCCAACCGAACTGTGGACCTCGAGAGATAATGTTCGGTGTTTTTATACAGAGGCGTGTGTCTGCCAAAGTTCGTCCTGCTAATGTAAAGGTCCGCAAAAGTTGCTGGGTTTTCAGACTGCGTGAACAGCGCAAGACAACTGATAATGAATCTAAAATAAAGGAGTTTTTAGTAAAATGTCGGTGTGTGATGTTATCAGTATAATTAAAACATTAGAAGTCGTATCCTTCGTGCCACATACTTGAAAAACGCCGAACTTAAAAATTTTACATTTTGTTCTTAACTAACTTCTCTTTTTTCAGATACACAGATAGGTATATGGATACTTTTCTTTATAAAAATGTGTAATCCCAATATTTCCTCATATTTTCCTGCAATTATATATATTTTTTAACATCGATAACATATGCATTTTATTATTCGCGTCATATTGGGTTCTAGTTAAGGAATCAACAGTAGATCTCACAAAAGCGAATCGCAGAAATAGAGTCTTTTGAAGCGTGACGTACAGAACTGCATTAGATTCAAAGCGCTCGTAAACTCCGTTGCAGACAATACACCTGCGGGAAGCATGATTTAATGTACTGGTTGTTACGTCATCACCTAGCGTAATAAACAAGTTTATATCCATGGCCATTAACAACAAAGATGACGGAAGTGCAGTACACAAAACCAAGCAGTTGCAAAGATGATGCAAATGAATTAAGACTATAGCTACCTGGGTTCCGTCATGGAACTGCAATATAACTGAAAATATATATCTGTACATCGTTTAGAGATAAACTAACCCCGGACTAAGGCTAAGCCCTGCTGCTTCGTTCCCCACCTTGCCCACCATAGGCATCATGAGAGGGGTGAAGTACTGTAGGACGGGACGTGATTAGCGCCCCGGTCCCTTCCGATCGGCATATCAACTTACCGCTACTTCTCAGTCAATTACACCTCAATTGGTGCCTCGGCTGATTGCACCCAAACCATGCGTCCCGGCCGGTACTGGGAATCGAATCCGGTCTCCCGCTTGGTAAGCAGAGTGTTCTATTGCCGTGCTAAAGATACGACCTAATCATCACAGATTTGCCCGCTTTGGCAGCGTAGATGGTAGTGTGTCTGCCTCACGTTCAAGAGGTCCCGAGTTCGAATCTTGGTCAAGGTGATTTACCTGAATAAGTTTTTTCCGGGGTTTTCCGTTATCCTGAAAGACGAATGTCGGGTAACTCCAAGCTCTATGGATCCTAGGCTCATTTGAGCATCATTTCACCTATTTCATTCACGGTATGACTTAACGTTGGAGGACGTAAATTAAAAAAAGAAAGAAAGAAAGAAAGAAAGAAAGAAAGAAAGAAAGAAAGAAAGAAAGAAAGAAAGAAAGAAAGAAAGAAAGAAAGAAAGAAAGAAAGAAAGAAAGAAAGAAAGAAAGAAAGAAAGAAAGAAAGAAAGAAAGAAAGCACAGATACATTAGTACAAATGAAAAGGAATGCTGTGGACATCTGATTAACAGAGCATCTCATTCTAATCTCTGCTATATATTTGCTGTAATGGTAAAGGTATTTTATTCCTTCTTCTTCTTTAACTTCCCTAGTTGTACCACTATCGTGTTGTTAGAGGAGTATTGTATTTCCCCATCCAAAATTTCAATATCGGCTGAAATACGTGCTGAAAAGCACCCTCATTTTTTTTAAATCAGTTTAAGCAGAAAGGTGTGTGAATGTGTGTATGTGAAACCACACAACTCAAAAACAAAACTCTAAATACCTCTTGGCATTTATTTTTAGTATTTTCGAAAGCTGCAGCACGAAAATTTCCAATAAAATCCATGCACTATCCTTTACATGGAGGTTTTTATATACTTTTAATATTCTAATAATGTTTTAAAGATTTCAATTAATTGGTTATTGAGGAATTAATTAATTGATTGGTTATTGAGAAACTAAATGTGTCTTAAATGTAGTGAAAATAGTCTGCGAATCAATTTCTTCATGAGGAAGACATTCTGTATAATTATGTATAAAGGGCAAACAGTGAGAAAACTTTGTACTTCCGAAAATATTTAGACCTATTTAAAAGATACAATTTGAAGTAGAATTTTCTGCGGCATCAAAACTATCGAGATTATTGGTTATAGATTTTCAGCACTCATTCTCTTCAAGTGCTATCGCTATTCACTTTTTTCTTGCTATGCCATGGAAAATATACAAAACTTCAAGACCTTTCGAATACCTGAATATCAGTTTGGTCTTCTCCAGTTGACTACAACTAAAAGTGTGGTGAACCCATTTCAGGAAATATATATATTTCAATTAACATGAAGTAGACAAAAATAAACATTCTAAGAATAATTTGTGCAAGCTGTCTAAAATAAACGATAGTGGATACAACATGTGAGTACAACAAATCAGAATTTTAATATTGGTAAAGTAAGGGTTGCCATTGTTTATGCAATAAACATTTGTGGAAAAACCTTCAAGCAACCGACCGACCGAGGTGCTGGCTGTCTGTATAAGACTGAAGGTTTTTGCTGCGCGCCCACCCGTTAAGGGTTTTACCGCAAGTAGGGTTTTTTTTTTTTTTTTCAGGATATTTTCTGATGGTTTGTGACTTTTAGGAAGAATTTATTGCGAGGTAACATGATTTCATGTTCCTCGGGGTGTAGGAAAGGATGCAAAACCTTATGCACCCCGGTGTTCTACTTTTTAAATTTGAATTAGGTTGAAAATTTTTGATGCCAAATAGCTTAGAAGAATTATGTGGAGTACAGCTTTAGCTACTGTAAGGATTAGCTCCTGGGTTATATCGGGTGCCCACAAGCCATGTGGGGTACCCGGAATAGCCTAAATTGGCGTCTAGTAGAGTCATAATTTCCCAATGGTATAACAAGAGCGCTTTTATGAGTTGGTAAATTTGCGTAAAATGTTGATGCCCGACACCAAATGTCATCCTCCACGTATGGAAGACCCGAGGCTTCGTGAAGCAACCTGGTAGGGAAAGAACCTTCAACCAGTAAAAGCATGACTGTTGAGGAATAGAAATCGTCGTGATTTCTTCGGCTGTTTAATTGACTGGGCAAAGATATGGCAAACATATTACCTACAAATTTATTATAACGCTAAAATTCAAGATCCTTTTTTATCTTACTACTTTGGCCATAATATCAATAATACTTTGAAAATATATTAAGAATGTAGATTTAATAGACTGAAGCTTTAAAAATTAATCAATTATAAAATAATTAAATGTTTATTTTAGCAATAAAGGAAATATTTAAGCTCAAACATGTCCAGAAACATTTTTTTGAACTAGGACTTCAATAAAAGTATGTGTCTCTAAAGGTACAAATATTTAACTGTTCTAATTCGGTTGTTTTCTTGTTTCAACAGTTTTCGAACGTGCCTGAAGATGGCGGATACAGGAGCGGCGAACATCGTGGGCAAGTTATTCTTCAACGTGGTGCAGACCAAGTGCTTCGTGCTGAAACCTGAAAAGCTTTGCGTGAAGAGATCCTGGTGGGGCAAATGCCTGAAATACGAGTACAAGAAACAAGCTCATCTACGAGACAACATGTCCTACTGATCCATCCTTACCTGTCTGTCAGCGCTCTAGGAAGCAAATCGCTTCACGTCCATCTTTTTCGTTAAATCGGAGGTAGCTCCATGGACTGGCCAAACTTCTAAGTGCTCGGGGCATATTGTCCCGAGGAAGCTGCGATTGAAAGCTTTATTTTATATTTTATTTATTTATTCACCAACGAATTCCTTTTCCCTAAACTTTATTCCAGTGGCAATGGAAAGCAGGGTTATTCAAAATTATTTATACAATTATCTACATATTTACTAATTTATTTGATTGTATTAAGAATGCATCAAGATGTGCATGTGTGATAGTGTAACGCACGCTTCAGACGTGAAATTTACTAAAACAAAGGATGAACCTGAAGAAACAAGCAAAAATGATAGATGTTTAGGGGCCATTCGAATGTAACTTAGATGCAAGCATAACGTAAGCAAAGCAGCACATGTTATCCTAAGAATAATCCATTACAGAGTGATTCTCATCAGGTGTTCACATCTGATTTTCCATCCCATGGTTGGCCTGTGACTTTCCAGTTAAGGTTATGGGGCAAGAATCACTGGAACATCCATTAAAATCCAAAAATGGTAGACGTTGCCCTTTTATGGTTTAACATACCTACTCTTTTTCATTATGATAGGGGTTTATGACCTCTTTTGTCGTGTATATTGTCGGTGATCGCTTCATCTGTTTTCATTCTCGTGCGATTGGCAGCTGTTTCTTTCTGTCATTATGAATAGCAACATTGGGTTTAATTTTGTGCTCATTGTTTGCGTTAATTCTTAATTTTCACTGGCCCCTAACTCCTTATTAATTCTTGCTTGTTGATTTAAATTATACTATAAGAGCGTTTCAAACATTTATCAGTTGACAGACATCTGAATCCACAACGTTGGTAAAAATGCTTCATTACGCTTATAGTGTTTCAAAGAAGACACTTATTTCCCATAATGCATTTCACTAAGCTGTAGACAGCCATGGAGCAACTTTTAATCAAATGGGTGGACTTAAAGCATTTCTTTCCCTGTCGTTATTTTCCTGACAGGCTAGTCATTCGTAGACATTTTGAAGTCATCTTTTTCTAACACTCGTAAGTTAGAAGCGTCATTGAGTCCGAAAAGATCATTGCATCTAAACTAAGTGTAAACTTCATCCGCAGTTGAACAACACATAGTTTAACGTGATGCTATGAACTGTCTAATGGTGCAAGCTTAAGTTTTTTAAATAGAAATCGAATTTAAGATCCCTACCAGTACAAGAAGACGTTTATTCAATCTGCGCTGTAGTTTATATATTTATCTCGATATAAGGAGGTTAGAATTAATGATCTCTTCCTTGTTCTAATATAAGATGACTTGCTTATTGACACGACAAGTGCATGAAAAGACTGTATTTTATATCCTGTGACTTAGGAGCATTACGCGTCTAATTATAATTTGAAGACTGTGCGGAAGTTACCTACCGCATCCAGTGAAACTTAAAAGAGTTGAGTGCTCACAGAGGAAAGTGCCAAATATTCACACAAAATCAATGCTTTTTACTGTACTTAGAGTTATATATAACACGAATACGTATAAACATAAGCTGTTATTGTTGAAATAAGATGTGTGTATGTGGCAGTCAAAATTGGAATTGGTCTTTAAGAAAAACATTTGCCAGCTTTTGGATTTTGACCCATAAATTTGCAATGGAAATAGTTTGTACTTAAGCCAGTTAAGTTACTAAATAACTATCACAAACTAGGCAAATATTTATCTTTGTCCAGATTTCTTTTGATAATAATTGGGCTCACTATATTATAGCTATCTTAATATGAACTAAATCATTAATTTAATTTCAAAAGTCTTTTGTTTACCTTAAGGTGAGAAGGTGCTGCAGTAATTCCACGAACACTAAATATACTACACAAAATACCAATGCAATTAATTTTAAAGAGATATCTCAATCCTTTTTAACAATCTTAAGCCCAAAATTAATAAATCCAAATAAAATTTTAAAAAAATTATTTTAAATTTAGAAAAGTATATATTTTTAATAGAAATATATCTGTCATTTCAACTTAATAGCACACATTATTTGAGAAAATTTTAAATGAACAAATAAAATATTATAATATGAAAACAGTGTACGTTTTAAAGTTCAATTATTGCAGCTTAGCCTCAAGAAAATACGTATCCACATAAAATATAAAATGTAGCTTTAAAAATTGCTATAGAAGAAGCACTACTGTGTGTTCTTAATCTTTTTATTTGAAATTATGACTGCAGCATTAACATTTCATCATTAATCTCACCTTAAGTTTACAGAGGTGTGCAAATTATTAGGCTAAAAACCAAGTTTTGGTTATTTATTATTTTTCTTAGAGTTTGAGGTTTATATCTGAATATACAAAAGTATTACTATGATGAAATGCTTTATATAATATTTCTCATCATTATAAGTAGGCGGCTTGTTAAATGAAAAAGTAAAATTTCAGAAACAACCAGTTTTTCATCTTGTACCACTAGAAAGATGAAAATAATTTTTTCCCAGTGAAATAAGTTTCTTAACCAATTTATTTTAGATGAATGTTGTCAATAACTAATTACCCCAATATTATCTGTGAAGTCAAAAGATAATATCTGAAACTTGTTATTAAGTAAATCCTTTTAAATGTTATATTAAAGTTGTTTGGTTACTCAGATTTATCTTAAGTTTTAGGTTGTGTTGCTTCAAAACTTAATCATTAGTCAGATGTTATGTACAAATAAATGAAAGCAATTTTGATTCATCTTTCTTTATTTTTAAACTTTCTTTACTCCGCTATGATACATTCATTTACTAACTCTGAACGAACAGATGTTCATCTACTTAAATAAATGGGATAGGTATACAGGTGTTGATTATTGCGTTTACAAAATTAAATGACATAACTTTAAATATAATAATTACAATATTTTTATGTAATTAGGAACAGCTAGTTCCTCCCCGGTTCTGCATACGATTAAGTCTGATACTTTTCACACCTCTCTATAAAGTATTTTGCTGAAAATATGTATATAGTAATAAAAAGAAAGAATGATTACATTCATGAGTTAAAAGTGATCATTGCATTAAAAGAAAGGAATTTTAAACTAACAGTAATCAGTGTCATATAAACTGTGTTTAAGGTTTCAGTTCCCACTATTTAGACAATACTAGCATAAATGGCTGGCTGTTTTACATTGTGACCACTTTCATTTTTGTTTCTGAAGAGAAAAAATCTGAAAACCGACTACATTTTGAGGCTTCAAAATACCAAATGGCATGTGTTAAAGGAGTATTTAAATGTTGTGTGTTCAAGTGGAACTCTGATGGGCTGAAACCAGTAATTAATGCTCCTGTGATGTAATGTTGAAATTAATGTTGTCGGTGGGTATGATGGAAGACAGAAGTTCATCTCGGCAATTGGGAGGATCATAATGACAATATTCAATGATAAAATATTTTCAAGTAGTTTTTATAAATACATCTTAATGAGTGTTAGTCATACAGCTGTAGTTAGATACTAAAAGTGATTTTGTTTATCAAGGATGTGTGTTGCAGCTATGAACTTCTGCTTACCGTTAAGGTTATGTTAGGCTAACATCTTTTTTTATTAATTACAAGGGCTGTGCAATAAATATTTAAGAATACATACTAGATGTGCTTTTAGAAAAGGGCAGAAACCAACTAATTAAGAAAAGTTTATCACAGTAAATACGTGCAACAGGTAATTTCACTGGTCAAATGTCATCCATCAATAGGAAGGTGAAGGAAAATATTTCAGTTATAATGATCATGTAAATGAAAAAAATTGATTAAATCCCATGTTTGCAGACCAATTTAAATGTTTCCAGTAACATTTGGAGTATTTTAGTTGTTTAAATATGTGAATAAACAGAAAAAACTATCAACTGGAACTACAGAATTCTGCAACCTTCTCTAATAGTATATCTACACAAAATTGTTACTTTTCCTAGAGGATCTTCTTGGGAATAAGCGTGTAGTTTCATTGCACAGCTCTAAGGGCAGCTTCCTAGACGCACAGAGGTACAGTATTCCTAAATCCTTAGGGTGATTCCAGTTATACCTTTATTTCCATCTGTACATTGACTATTAAGTTCACTTTTTAAACATCCAGTCCAATAAATCCAAAATTAGATGCACTGAAGAAGTATTAGTACTTAAAAAGTATTGTAAACCTTACTCGATACTTAAGTTTTAGCTAATTTGTAATGAGATTACTTTTAACCAGCATATTGCTGTGATAATATTATTTCTTTTTGCTGTTGTTAGATATAGAATGTTTAGTTAGATAAGGCCTCCTAAACTTTCTTCTTCATGCTTAGGTATGTCAATATATATTACACTTACTTGATACATAAATTTACAATTCTTTGAATACACAACAAAATAAAAGCATAAAACCAAATGCTTATGTTTTCAGACTAAGTTAGCATTGACTGGAAATTTCCAAATTTCCAAAAAATCCAAATTCGAATATCCGCAGCAAGTTGAAACTAATCAGCAGAATGACAGTAATGTTTATGTTGAGTGCAAATCTTTCCTAGTAGTCACAGTGGAAGCGACAGCTCTTGTAAATGTCATCATGAAAACATAACATTTAATACTATAGTTAATTTTAAAAATGTGAGCCAAGAAGGAATCGCTTCTTTGAGGTACAGGCTCAGATACTACACCTTAATGCAGGGAAAGACAGTTAGTGGCGGTGTGACGTCATCTTCGTCAGCTCTAACGCCAAATATGCTCCCGAACGAAAAGGCAGGTTAGCGTGTGACGTCAGCACGCTGATTTCTACTGCCCAAGAGAAAGGAAATATGGGGTTCCGACAGCGTGGGAAAAACAGGAAACGTATTGGGTATTAATAATATGTACAACTTACATCTTGGGTGTTGTAATATTAATACTGACTGCTTTAATTACACAATTGGTCACAGTTTATAAACAATTACATTTTGGCTCTGTGCTATGAGAAAATATATAAAACCTCTCGTAGTTTAGCTGAAGGCCAGGCATGTTATAAACCAAGTAAAATAAAACATAAAGTAATTTTCTCTGCAAATTAGAGGAGAGCCACCCAGAACAAAATTACGTGGATGCTTTCCGACTTTCTGTTTCGTTTTTCTTTCACTAGTTTATCAATGTCTGGACGTAAATTCTGATAAACTAGTAATCGAAGACTGCATGTTAGATTGTAAACCGACAAGGTACTTCGGGGTTTGGACTTAGCTGATTTCATGACATATGTCGAGTCAAACATTCACAATGTCCGTGCGGCAAGTGAATACAACCTCGGAAATCTGGTTTGGGGTTCATTTTTGTAAAAATCAGCCAACTCTTTCTTGTGTGTATATTTGTCCTTCAATAAATCATCACATTGTAAATTTAACAGTTCCATCAGGTACGTGGCAGCTACATTGTTGTCATCGAGTGTGCTACACCTAACTGAATCCTCGGATTTTGTACCCACAGCGCCATTTATATAGGCAACTTGAGACTACACGGCTCTTGCCTGACGTCACACGCAATGCAAGCCTCGCTCCCGACTGAAATACGTCACAGCTCTCGAAGCTGTCTTCCTCGGCCTTAATGGTTAGCGTGGATCTGCACGTTTCAAAGATCTGTAGATAAACCTAGGTTTAAGAGAAAGATTAAGAGGCTTTCTTCTAAGATAAAACATTTAGTTTATCTTGTTCGCCTGTCCGTCTTCATTCCTAATAACTTCTCTAGATCTGCTAAGTCAGACATGTAAAACTGGTGCTACTTTTATGCAGTTTTGAAGAAGAAGAAAAAAAGCCTGCTAAATGTGTTCTCTTTCAACTCGGTCTTCCTGCTTAAATTATTTGCTCAGTAGTCAGTCAATATTTTCCAGTTTTATATGTCTGCTCAGTATTCATAATAATCGATTATCTTCAGTAGATATTCATGATATGAAATATCATTATTAGAACATGTTTGAACATATGTGTTTATTTATGATTATCGCTTGACTTCTTTCATTTGCTCATTTTTGTGATTTTTACGAAAAAATCTCATACTGAAAGCCAATGATATCGTTGAAATTGAGCAAGTCCAAGAGTGATAATGTTAGAGTAGTACTTTTTTAGTTTTATTTGTACTGAAAATTGTAAATATGATATATAATTATAGTTGTTTTGTATTTGTACACCAGAGCTCTTGACTGTTGGAGCATATGTTAAGCTGTAAATATGTAATTTGTGGTTTGCATGAGAGACGGAGAGAAAGAAAAGGTGTGTATCTCTTAGGCCATTGGTTCTCAACTTGTTACTACCCTAATCTCCATGTAAACCTTCATAAAGAAACTTTTCTATATGTAATTGACATAGAATCTATTAGGCCTAAAAGAGTTTACATTAATTTTCCATTAAGCTGAAATAAATATTATTATTGTGAATATTTTAATCCAAGAATCTTAAATAACAAATCATGAAGATGAGTATCTTGCCAAATCTTGATGATTTGAGATGAAGGTCATATTTCAGCTCGTATAAAATCTCACAGTGTTCTAAGTTCATGCTCAAGCGAGCTGCAATATGACCTTGAATCTATTTTGGTATTTGGCATTTGAAATACAGAGGTTGAGAACCATAGCATTAGGCCATAGATAGGTCATACAATGAATTTTCATTCGTCATGCAGCGAAATGCATGTAAACTTACATTTTAATAGAAATCTTTTCAGTGATATTTATATTGCACAAATTTAAAAGCAATAATTATAATAATAATAAAATTATTGTTATGGTTAAATTTTGTTCTTTTTTATACCTTTCTACTTTATCCTTTTCCTGAAATAATCTTTTGAGGCAGATTAACAGATAATGGAACATTCCAACACTTGAATTGTACAAGACAGAATAGACTGTACGTCAGAGTTTGCCATAGTAAATAGGCAGCAGTTGCTGTGAATTCCTACAAAATAATAGCACATAGGAATCTAGAGGTTTTGGGATATGTGTATCCTTATATCAGAGAAAAGTGATACAAAAGTTCCTATAATTTTGAGGTTTATGAAATTTTATAAGCAAATAAATACAGGTTGGTTTGATTAAAAGTGATATTTGTATTTGTTCATAGTTAAAAACAATAAATGTGACAAACAGCTAGAATAAAATTGTTTTTAATAACTACTTCATCAAAAAGTGACGATCTGCAGAAGTGGCATCACCAGTTTCATCCTTCACTCTTACTATAGATAAAAGTGTTGACAAGATTACGTAGAAAATGAAGCTAGCTGCAGTGATGATGATTACTGATGATGGAAACAATCTATTTTTAAATCGATCTCCATTAGAAAGAAGAATTAACACCATTTTCTTAAGATAAGTGAAGCCTTTTGTTACAAATATTTATAGGAGTACATTACTGCAATCCATTATAATCAAGTCATCAATCGTCGATACCATGAAAGCAGCGCAGCTAATAACACTACATTCAGAGAAATAATAACACTACATTCAGAGAAAATAATGGTTAATTAATGGATTCACATCAGGGACGTATCTAAGGGGGGGTCCAGGGGGTCCGGACCCCCCAAATGAATTACCATTTCAAACGTTTAATAAATAGTTTAAATAAAATTTAGTTTAAGATAAATCGAAAAAGTTTATTCAAGCTTTTCATCGTAACGTCTCTATTACTGTCAGGCAGACATGAAGTTATTTGAGAGATAAACGGAAAGTTACTGCACAGCAGCTGTAGAACTCGTTAAAATACACAAATAATGTCAATTACAATAATGTATTGCAGAGTTACCATATTCCAAAATATTATAATTTGTTGATTAGAATTCCCATATACTTATATAAAGGTATGTAATTTTTAGCTTCTAAGTTCCTATTCCTTTTTCATTCAAGGAGAAATAATACTTCAAATGTATCCATCAGTAGTTCACTTTATAAATATTTGATTACTGCTTATATCACTTTATACCAGGTATAGGAACAAAAAATGTGCAATATGCAAGGCCTTTCTATAGACTTTCTCCAAAGAAACGAGACAAAAACAAACTTTTCTAAGAACAATTTGTAGAAGCTTGTGTGGAGAAAGTCATGTGAATATAATATATTACATGTGTTTTTATTTTTTACTAACATTATTAAAAGCAAATAATTCAACGTAGTTTTTTTGGACACCCCCTGGAAATTGACTTCTAAATACGTGCCTGATTCACATGACTGTCTATACTCTTGTATTGTCGTGCTGCTCGAACGGTTATCATGGATTTATCTTTGGTAATAGAAACCTCTCAGATAACTCACTGATTATTCTTGTAAGAGTGAGAGGGAAACTGCCGCGCTTCTCGGATCTGTACTAAGCAACAATGAACGCATCACTTGAGCCAATGGAATTCTCAGGAATCACAAATGACAGATATAAGTTCACTCCGCGTGGGGTAATCAGTGAGTTATCTGAGAGGTATCTATTACTAAAGATAAATCCATAGTAACCGTTCGAGCGGCACAATACAAAGTATTTTTAAAAACATTACTCTACTTCATGTTAATTGATATAAACTTTTGTAGAACTTATCTTATTGATGTGCAATAAACTTTAAATAATAGTCGAATCTTTTAAAGCCAGTTGCTATAAAAAACTGCATTCTCTTTGCATAGTTAAGAGTCGAAAAATGAATAATGACTTCCCATTTCAGAAAAGTATTATTATTGGGATATTCGGATAAATAGCTAGGAATATACCCAAAATTGTTCAACCGAAAACAAACTTATTTGACATAAGTTGTGTGTCTTATATAATGCTCTACACTTTTTGCATAGTAAGATTTTTCTATCTCTTGCCATTTACCAGTTATGCAGAAGTCATTCAGAATGAATAGGACTTCTGACAAGTGAACTATCACTGTACCCACGCCACTACGCACCTGAATATTTGATGGTATAATGCGTGCTGTATACGAACCGTGTGCACCAAATGTCTGCTGCAGAGTAGAACCGCAACGCCCTAAACTGTAGCCGCATACAACCACCTGCAAGTAGCTGCTGGACATCCCTCGTCAGCTGTGTGCCGGTGAGGGGGACGGCATCCTCACATATCCCATGTGTAGGCCGCTATCCATCAGATGCAAACAATCCCTCCCGTAAAATGCTGTGTTGTTAATGCCTATATGTTCCTACGTATTCTGCACTCATTTTCAGGTACTACCAGATTATTCCGCACCCGATTTTCGGCACACAGCTCCCAGATAGGGTAGAGATGATGCCAACAAACTCTCAAGCGAATACAAGGGAGAGAATAGTGATAGTTACCTTGTTAGTAAAATTCGATAAAATCTAATATATAAATATGTATCATTTCTCTTTAAGATGACTTAGAACATATCGTATTTTAGTCAAAATCGCTAGAGCCATTTTAGAGGAAAAGCACAATTTTCGAAAAATATTCACTATAAAGGACTTGTAGGATGGGGGGGGGGAGGATTCGTGTAAAGCCTAGAAAGGTGCTGAACTCGAATGCCAATTTTGGTATCCAAGTGACTTCTCGCTTTTCATTTGAATTAGCGAAATGACCTAGCTTTCGACGGGTCCTTAAACCCCACACACTCACTAATTCCTCATTCGAATAAAACTGCACACACACGCACGCGTGCACGCACGCACACATCCTTTAAACTCAGAGAGAGGCACAATTTCTTCCATACAGGCTCTTTATTTTCTCGGAACCTCAAAAAATTTATTTCCTATAAAATCATGATACCGAATTTTCTACTGGAATGCCGCACCTCTATCTAAAGTAAGTAAAAGGAAGATATTGTTACAAATTAGAACACAACTTACTACTAAATATATACAGCGTGATTTATATAGAAATGACACTTTTCTTTCTTCAATTATTCCGTTAGAAATTCATTCAGTGACCGAATTTTAGCACGAAGGTTTCGAAAACAGGCACTATACTGTAGCAGCATTCCTAGATATCGCCCAGGCATTCGATAAGATGTGGCACACTGGGCTACTACTTAAACCACATCGCATTGGTCTCTCTTATTATCTTCTACAAATCATTGCAAGTTTTCTCACAGATAGAACTTTTGTGGTGCGCATTGCTGGTTTCACATCTACCCGAAGGTCCAATTTAGCAGGTGTTCCTCAAGGTTCAGTAATAGCACCACTCCTCTTTAATCTGTACACTTATGATCTTCCTGTTATAGCTCCAATATGCACAGCTTTATATGCCGATGACACTGCTCTCTTTTATTCTCACTCCGATATCCGTCATGCTATTCATGAACTACAAACTGCCCTGGATAGACTAGCTCACTGGTTCTCTAACTGGCGCATTTCCTTCAACACTAACAAGACAGAGGTTAAGATCTTCTCTTTACGTCCTTATAGGGATCCTCCTTCACTACAGCTGCTAGGGGAACAACTCTCATGGTTACCAATCAGTGTGCCAGTGAAGTATCTTAGGGTGCTACTGGACACTCGCCCACATCTGTCGGTCTGTTACACTTGCGTCTGCACGGCTCTCAAAACTGTACCCGGTACTCAATAGGTGCACCTCACTTGGTTATGAATCTTCCCTTCTTTACAAATCTCTAGTCCGTCCCATTTTTACCTATGCAGCTCCAGTCTGGGGTGGCACCAACAAGACTACTCTCCGCCGACTGCAGGTATTACAAAACAGGGTGTTCCGTACAGCTACAAATGCTCCATGGTTCATCACGAGTTTGGTCTTCTACCAGTTCACCAGTACATTCGCCGGCTGGCACGACCTTTCTTTTACCATCTCCAGGAGGTCCCTGGAGCTGTTAAGTACAATCTCGGCGCTCGCACTCGCCAACCACCTCGCCTCAAGCGCAGACTGCCACAAGATCTCCTGAGTGACCTCTCCAATACAGATGACCCAGGCGAGTGATACCTATCAAACTTAAACTCCTCAATTTGTGTTACAGTGATCCTGTCATATTTAGCTAGAGGAGTCGTCCACGGCTACCTCAATTGTTATGTGCACTGTTACTAAGTGTCTCAATAACAAACATCTGTAAAGTATACTTGCTGATCGATGTAAAAAAATAGCACCAAATTAAGCAGAATGTTGTCACTAGATGCGCAGATGTTTATGTTTTATTTCTAATTGCTATTGTTGGCAGCATTTTATTCTAGTCAACATGAAAATGCAGTACACATTAAATCTTATGTATCTTCTTTGTGAAGAAATACTGGATTACGAATTCAATTACAGCTACTCAAAGGGCATACCAGAGAGAATTTGGTGTTCTTAATCCTCCCAAAAGAAACAATACTGGGACTGGTAAACACATTGGGAACAACTGGATCTCTGGTGAGTTAAAAAGGCAACCGTTCATCTATGCTTTCCAAGATTGTTGTTGGCCCGCCTCGGTAGCGTGATGGAAGAGTGTCTGCCTTACGTTCAAGAGGTCCCGATTTCGAATCTTGGTCAGGACCTGGATAAGGTTTTTTCCGGGGTTTTCCCTTATTCAAAAAGACGAATGTCGGGTAACTCTAAGCTCTATGGACCTCGGACTCATTTGAGCATCATTTCAACCATTCCATTCATCGTCCGATATGACTTAACGTTGTAGGACGTGAAATTACAACAACAACAAATTGTTGTTGACGTAAGAGCACGACTGCAGTAGTCAGCCAAAAAAATCATTAAGATGTTTGTCGCAGCAGACAGGGTACACCTACTCAATGTTTCAGAGAGCTGCGTAAAGTGCAGACCTAAACCCATATAGGGTTACGGCTGTTCATCAGCTACAGGAACCACATAATGATAAAAGATTGAATTCTTGTCGTTGGTTTCAGACGTTCATTGTGCAAAATGCTGCCATATTGCCCATCACATGGTTTACAGATGAACGATGGTTCCATTTATCCGGTTATGTGAACTCACAGAACTCACGTCATTGCGCCATCGAAAATCCACATGTCATCCATGAAGCACCAATGCACCTGGTTAAAATCGTAGTTTGGTGCGCAATATCCGCACAGAGAATAGTGGAGCCATTTTTTTAACCAGACTGTGAACACTGCAGAGTATCGACTGATTTTCATGGAATTTGTTGAGCAACTAGACGATATAGACCTGAATCAAGGATATTTTCAGCAAGATGGCGCTGCATGCTATACATCAAATGTATCCATGGAACTAATTGCAAGTCTCTTTGACGACCGGATAATCTCCAGGAACCCGTGGCCACTGAGATCTCTGGATTTGACATCATCGGACTTCTTTCTATGGGTTACGTCACACGTCTCCTGACATTAGACGATCTGAACCAAAACATCACACAGGGGACTCAAGCTAATGACAAGAGTCCTACAACGAATGACCAGTAACATGGAATGACGTGTTGAGTTGTCTTATGCAGGTTGGAGGACACTTTCAACATTTACTATGGTAGAGGTAAATAATCTCCCAAAATTCCCCTACATTATAGGTATAATAAGTTCTCGCTAGCACAGTTCGTTTTGAAACAATTAACTACAAAAATGTGACAGTTCCATACAAATCACTCTGTATTCATTACTTAGGCCTTTATTGTACCGCGAACGCACGCTTGAGACGTTATGGCGCAAATAAAACACAACTGATTCATCGTTTCACAACTGAACTTCTCTGTCACGATTCAAAGTGAACTGCACCCGGCATTTTCTACTGAACTCGACTAAACTTTACGTAGCTGTCTACTCTCTACTATGCTGCCATATTGCCACCGACATAGGCAGCTCCTTATATAGATCCCGAATACAAAGAAAGCGTCCTTGGAAGGGAATCTATTCGAAAAGTTTAAAAGCATTTCTCTAGAGTTAGAGAAGTGGCACAGATTCGGCTATTGGTTTTTCATGGGTTATTGTTCTAAGAGAGGCCGGCCAATAGTTGTATCTAGATCCGCGGAGCCAGCCAAGTATTTCTTAAATTCTGCGGTCGGTAAGGTAGCTTCGCGCCACTCTGGTTATATAGAAGAAAGAAAATATTATACAAATAGTAATGAATGAATACTCACCTGGTCGTGTCACGGGTTTTCCTACAGAAACAAAATATCAAAAACGTTACATATTTATTTTAATTATATTTTACTAATATTTTAATGCCTAAATGTTTTATAGTATTTGATTTTAAACAATAAACAAAAGTACAAGTTCTAATCACGGCAGACTGTAAACGTGTTTTAATTCAGAAACCCTAAAACGTTGTCAATATTTTAGTTTTATTTTAAATATTTTGAGAAGAGAATTCATTGGAAATTAAATTTTAAAAAAATGTAGTACAAAGGGAACAAGTTTAAAAAAGAGAACAATTGAAGTTGAAATAGTAACTGAAGAGGTGGAAGCAAAGGAAAATGAATATTGTTAATGTGTTTAACGATGATAATATTATTTTAAATTTTTAGGAAATGTTGTTTGAACGTTAAATTATTTAAAAATGATTTAAAGAGAAGATTATGAAGACTACCGAATATGATAATGAAAAGTAACTGAAGATGTGAACCAATGAGAAATTACTGAATTGCCATAGCAACGGCCAATTCAATAATTTCAAATAAGCTAGAGTTAAGGTCGATCTATGTTTTTTTAATGTTTATCAATTTATCAGCACGGTCAGTGCTATACACATTGTGGAACTATAGATAAAGAATAAAATTAAAGAATACAAGGGAAGAGGAAACTCGTATTGGAGTCCTCAAGCAAACTGAGCTGATTTGTGGGAATATTAATTGCATAACTTCAGCACTACAGAACTAACACTTTATAGAAATAAAATGTCTCGTAGCAAGTGTGCCTTCAGTCTTGGTGCAGCATATAGATGGCGTCTCAGTTGAATAGACGCCGTCGAGTAAAGAAGCAAATTGTGATTCTGCGTAGAATCATCGTCGGAGAATAAAGAAGTAAAATGTTTTTCTGTGCATGGACGACGTCGAGGTTGGAAGCAAAACAGTCTGTGTTGAATCATCGAGAAGAAATACATTATCACTGTAAAAGCATTAGAGAAGCTTCTAAAATCATGTATTAATTTATATTACGATGTGTTTAAGTTACCTTCTGACGGAATTAAAATGGGAATATTTGAAAAGAAGTCAAACAATTCTTGAATTTATTTAGTAAATTACTTTCATTTCTTCCCGTCCGGTACTACGCCCGAGGTGATGACTGTAGCTGCCGTGGGTAACGACGAGAGGACATCGCCACCTGGAACGTCGGCTCCAGCCCCAAGGACTGGACGTCTCAACACCGAGGTGCAGAACATCAGCATTCCCATTAAAAATCCCGTCGCAAGACTGTGTTAAGAATTCTTGGTTCCAAGTCTGTGTTCACCAGCAGAGAAAGATTTTGTTGTAGCAATTCACATAATATTGTCGCAAACCCGTATCTACGTTCGCGCGGCTTGTTTACACAAAAGGTACTGATAGGCGGTCAGTGTGAAAACCAAGAGCCGACAGACGAAGATAACATGCAGTTAAAGTTCTGCCGAAACAAACAAACTGAGATAAAATGAAATTTCTAGTTGCTTCTTGACTGATAGAGACTGTTCGGATTCTGGTTTATTTTCGAATGATCTAGACATTATCAGTGAAGTATTTAAAGAGGCGACGATTGGCCAAGAGGCGACTTGGAAGTTGTGAAACAAGAGTTGTTGTTGTAAGACATGTAACAAGAGTGAGTGAGTCGTGAGAGGTAAGCAGAGAACAGCTGAGAGTGTTGTAAACTAAATGCTGTTTGTTATTGTCATTGACCTTGGAAGATTGTGTTGTAATATATGATGTAATCCTGCTGCTACGGAGTGTATTTCTACACAAATAAAGAACATTTAGAACTTCGGCAAATTAGACTTTTAATTCTACGAACCCACAAAGTCACAATATTCTTACAAACCAGTTTTACACGAGTTCACAGAATCTGGGAAGCAGCAACTCTCATCCTTCCAGACCTTCAAAGATGCCAGAAAAGAAGCATTTATCTCACACATAACATATTTATACAGTTCATTACGTTCAGTCGGAAATTAACGTATGTTATAACTTTGCTATGTGTAATAATATGTCTTATATTCGCTAAGGAGGTTGAGATTAATTCATCTGCAAGTTTCCGCTTTAATAAAATATAGCTATTTTAATTCTAGTGTAACGTTTGAGGGAGGTACAACTAAACCGGTCATTATGCAATTTAATTTATGGACATTTTATTTGGTTTTGTAAAGCTTAACAAGCGCGAAGTTATTCAATGAAAATTTAATTCCCTGTTATAATACCATGGTTACATAAACAAAGAGGAAAACCGGTTATTAAAGCAGCTTGCAACTAGTCAAAAATGTATTAGTCACAGAAATATGAATATAAACGAGAGAAAAAGGGACGAAAACCATCAACTTATTTCTTCTAAAGTACAGGGTGATTCATAAAGATGTACACATCTTCAAATTGCTGTATTCCCTGCATTGTACATTGTACTTGACTTCTGTAAACAACATATGGTTATACATACATGGAAGTTTACATATGCCCTCCCCTGGTTGCACGGATAATATGTAGATGGCAGCCAATTCATCCTACACTCGATAAGAATGTCTTGCGTCACTGAGTTCATCGCCGGTGTGATACCTTTCGTAGGTAATTCAAATCTGTGGGAAGAGGCGGTATGCAAACAGCCTGTCACGAACCCCTACAAGAAAAAAATCGTATGCTTTGAGATCAGGGGACCTCGGTGGCCAGAACTGTTCAAGTCGTCATTCCCGATGTAACCTATCCATCGTTGGAGCACTCTAAAACTCATTCAAAACTTTACAATACCCTTTTTCAAATATATCTGACGGGATTGAAGTATAACATATAGTTCGGGAAATATAGCAATTTAAGTGTGTCCAATTTTTAGATCATCCTGTATAATAGTATGGGAGGAATACCAAATTATCATTTTAAACTAAACTGGGTACAACATTTGCTTAGAAAAACTAAACGGCTCTTCTGTGTCTTTACAATTTACGCATCGAAATATGCGTTCCATATTCTACTGAAGTCATTATACATTGTGATCAAGACAAATATTTGTAGAAGCTCACCACAAGAAGGCAAGAGAGGAATGAACGGGAAAGGGGTTTGAACTGTTTATCTGTTCTGGTAGTGGATCGGTTTACAAGGAAATGAGTGTATGAGAGTGCATATGAGTCGCCCATGCTGCCATATTTAATGTTTTTTGCAGTAACTGTGGTGATAGGTATTATGCATGGATGCGTTATGTGACAACACTTGCGTATTTTAAACGAAACTAGCATCATTGTCACACTGGGAAGGCAAGCATAAACACCGTGGGGACAGCTAAAGTGATTACGTTACACATTCCTCTAGCTACGTGGAATGTGTTGGGCAGACTGTATAATTTATACACACAAAAGTTCATAGGCAATTCAATGGGTATCAAATCTCTGATAACCAACACATTTAAATTTATAATACATAATTTTATGTTTCCTATCCCTATATCACTCCTGAAATATCCCAATCATGCACGAACATCCTGTATATTCCGATTTCCTTAACGTTTAAGGCCTGTGGACTTCATTTTAACGCAAAAAACAGCGTTTAAAATGTAATGTTTAGTATGGGAATTCAGCTATGGTTTACTGGAACTTTGTCTTCCTTTCGCATTTTTACCAGACAAAATACAAATAATGCGATTTGCAGTTGTTTTGTGGGCTGTTTATACTCGAGATGCTATATTTAACTATTTGTCAAGCAATGATGTTTTTTGTAGTGTTATCTAATTATTTGTTCATATTTATTTGTTTGTTTTCGTTATTTGTCCCACCTTGACCTTGATTTATTTTTATACGTATCACCAAATTGATTGATATGGTTCCATGTATATACGCTTTGGTCTAAACAAATACACGCATCCATTCTGTGGTCCATTCATTCAAATTTATCCAAAAAGCAAAGTTTGAAAAATTCATCTACTTCGCACTGAACGCTTTACAGTTAGAGTTTAACAGACGGCTTAGGAAAACATATCAGTCAACCATTGTTGTTTATGCAATTGTACTGTTATAAAAAGAAATTTACTTTATTATAATCGAACATAATTAGATCATAATGGCACAGTGCTAATAATAATGACGTAACACTGGCACTCCACGTTGCAGTGGCTATTAAGATATAAGGTGAAACCCATTTGTGATAATATTTTCTCTGAAAAACGAGGATCAAAGCTTGTGTAATCATTCATTACACAGCCATTAAGTTGTGGAATTGGAATTAGTTACCGTGCAGTACTGATAATAGGTAAGAAGGGAGTGAATGCAAGTGGATATCGCTTCAACATGGCGTAGTATATTAATAGAAGAAATGCCGGAGAGATGTTAATGTTTCACAACATATGAAGACGCTCGCACTCATCCCAGACATAGATGCTGTATGTTTTATGATTTATCTCCTACAATTTAGAATGCTAAAATTGCATTAGATGCTGTAAGCAAACCGTGAATAATCTTAATATGGCACTCACGAGCATTGTTCTACGACAAGCATATGAATGCGACATTCAAATGTTTCAGCTATTGAAGTGGTACTTTTCTACATGTTGAAATAAACTGTACAAACCTTAAAAATAGTAATAAACCGTTTTGAGACTGGGCTGGACAATGCTATTGAGGGAATTCGGCTCAGAGGTCCAAACTTGGACTATTGTATAGGTGGGGCACCCTCGGGAGGAAGGATGAGGCGAAGGTAGACGGATGGCGGCCGTCTTAAGGAACCACGACAGTGCAGAGGGAACGGTCCCTACAACTGACCAGCTGGATACTCCCCGGCAGGCCAGTGCAATTGGCATCCCACTCACTGTGGTCCTGAAACGGTCCACCAGGCCGGTACAGAGAGTGTCCCACAGCAGGAGGAAGTGTTTGCCAGGAGAATATCACCCTGCCATACAACGCCGAGACACCTGCTGGCACTTCTACCAGATGCGAGATGATGTGAAATAATAATGGGGATGAAATGGAGGGACAGGAATTACGGGGAATGTAATTAATCTACCATGGGTCTATAGGTCAAGTGGGCCGGCCACGTGAATCGAACCCGGATATTCCGAATGCAGGCTGAAGACAAAAATACCTGAGCCATCCCGCTCGGTATTGTTTTGGGAAATATAAACCAAAATACATTGTGAGATTTAAGTTTAGGACTCGTAAACAAAAACTTTGACTGGCTAATATTAAAATCTCTTTTAAACTGATTCAGAGGGATACATTTGCATTTCTTCTAAGTAATAATATCACAGACGTACTAAACTATTATTTTACGTCGCTTCTTGTAAAATTATCATTCAATGTCATAGTGTCATAACTTAAGCTCTTGAAAGCCCCTGCCTATAGTCCTTAGTTCATTCACGAGCACTCACCGCTTGTTAACAAACATACGGCTTCCTGCAGAAATTATTATAACCTTAGCAAAACAGTTTATGTATAACAATATAATCTTTGTGTCATAAATTAGTTATTCAAACAATTGTGTACTTTACTCGACAAGTGTCCACCTAATGGTTATCCATTTGATACGAATGAATGAATGAACTCCTGTAATTCCTCAAGTGGAACATAGGGCCTTCTGAGCCGTGCAACCGCGAGGCCCGTAGGCAACGCGTTGAGAATCAGAGGTTTTCTGATCAGAGAGATTCCGGTATGAGGGATCAGCCTAAGCCAGAAGTGAAAGTAGGAAGGAAAGATGCTCATGCACTAGGAAAGATGATAATGGAGCAATCGATGGAATGCTGGCGTGGAAAACCGGGATACCAGGAGAAAACCCGCCCCGTGTTGTCCACCCCAAATTTTATTTTGCGGCCGCCTGGAATCGAACCTGGGCCGCCTTGGTAAGATCCAAGAGGTCTAACCACTTAGCCATGGCGCGACCCATTTGATATACAATATTTTAAAATGTAACATTTGCTATCTTGGAGCCTATTTTATAAGTTCACTTATCCAAAACCGGAAACAATTGTAGACATTCTTTATTAATTAGTGAACTGCTGATAAGCATTTCTTGCCAAAACCTAATGCAGCAGAAGACTGCAAGAGCAAGTAACCCTCAACTATCTGTATCATCCTTGAACAGCTTCCAAAAATAAGTCCTATTTTCGAACTGACCTTATGCACATACTCAAGCATGTGTTTCGCATTCCTGTGCATCAGTTGGATTACCTTCCTCTTGAAACAAAATATGTTAAGATCAACAAGGGGAAATGACCATCTTTACTATGCTTCGTCTAAGTATCATCACAAAAGCGTATTCTTGTTAATGAAGATAAACATTTGTACATATATTTAGTTGTAGGTACAATAGGAATACTAGAATAGCCAACGTTAAGTCATATCGTATGGTTAATGAAATGGGTGAAATGATGCTCAAATGAGTCCAGGGTCCATGGAGCTTAGAGCTACCCTACATTCATCTTGAAGGATAAGGGAATACCCCGGAAAAAGCCTTATCCAGGTAACTCACCCTGGCCGAGATTCGAGCTCGGGACCTCTTGAACGTGAGGCAGATACGCTACCATCTACGCTACCGAGGCGGACATTTCAAGAGATGATCTTGTGTGGTGACCTTGATTTTGTTTTCTTTGCAATATAAGGATTGAGGGTCAGCGAATGACTTTCGGTTTGAGAAAAGCATTAATTGGTAAGTTCAAACAAACAGTAAGGAATATCATGCAAAAATCTCTAGAATATCTCTAGAATATTGTGTAGAATATCTCTACAGAAAAAAACTGTATTTGACATAAACTGTGTCATTTAATGCTTTTGTGTGGTAGGACTGTGCCTCTAATGCTTTACAGAGTTATCCAAAACGCATTCAAAACGAAGAGAAGTTTGAGAATTCTCCCATAAAATTCAAGTTACACGTTCCATTTAATATAAATATATTCAACGTATAGTACTTTAATCAAAATCGTGAGTGCAATTTTTGGAATAGAGAAGACAAATCTAAAATGTAAAGGGCAATTTGGAGTAAGAAGGTTTGCTTGAAAATTAATTCGCATCCTTTCAAGATGAACTTAAATACTTATTTTGTGTTGAACCGACTTTTCGTTTTTGAATTATGTTTTTCAGAGACACTCAGACCACCGAGAAATATGTCTTAGGTGGTTTCGTCTGTCTCCCGCATTTGGGAGAGCCGGATTCGAATCCCGTGGCAAACCTAACTGACCCACGGAGTTCCCGCGGTCGCCAGGCGAATGCTGGGTGGATTAATTAGATATTCCGAATTTCCTGTCCCTCCATTTCTCTCTATTATCATTTCACATCAACTTTCATCAGGGTAGAAGTGTCAGCGGGTGTCTTGACAACGCACGGTAGGATGATATGCTCTAAAACCTTTGTCCTCCCGAAGGACGGTCTCTGGAGTCAAAACCCGGGTCTCCGAACCCCATCTGGTGCGATCGTTTCCGTACCACAGTAGGTTGGAATGCCGGTTGTACTGTTCTTCCGGGGAGTTTTCAATTGGTGAATTGTACGGACACTGCCCTCTGCACTGTCGTGGTTCTTTGGTACTGCCACCCTCTGTCTCCTTTCACCTCATCCTTCCTTCCAAGGGTGAATCACTTGGGGGCATAGTTACAATAGATAGGTTTAGACCTCCCGTGTCGAATCTCCTTCATAGCGTAGTCCAGTCCCGACAGACATACAAAAGGAGAGTAATAAACTATTCTTACGAGTGTATTTCTTATATCTACTTCGGGTAAATCCGGATAGACAATTATAAGTATGGCAAAGGGAACACATTTGGTTTATGTCTGACTTTCTCTCTACCCATTCTCCAACAAAGCATTGTTAGAAAGTATTGTCAAACTAGCCCGCCTTGGTAGCGTCAGCCAGGGTGAGTTACCTGGATAAGATTTCTTCCAGGGTTTTCCCTTATCCTTCAAGACGAATGTCCGGTAACTCTAAGCTCTATGAACCACAGACTCATTTGAGCATCATTTCATCCATTCTATTCATCGTCCGATATGACTTGACGTTTGAGGACGTAAATTACAAAACAAAACAAAAAAAAAATCTTCAATCTACATCTCAAGGTTAAAAATTTAATAAATAGTTGTACTATTTTCTAGTAAGTACAATGTAAATAACGGAATACAATAGATTGGATGCAGAGCTATGCGAAAGAAGGCTATAGTTGCCTAGACCAAATGCCTCTTCGGTAACGTGACAAGTGAAGTACAGTGATGAGACCTAACCTAAATGTCTAACTGTCCACTATAGACTAATCTACGGGTTTTATCCTAAAAGATCTCATGATAGGACCACGTATCGTAATTAAAGCAACGTAAAATAAATAGAAAAAAGAAAATCACGAGTTTGTCTATATAGATGTTGTGTATACACGTTAAACTCATCAGTTATCTATTGATCCACGTACCAATCTGACAGGTTCGTCGCCCTGCAGGACCAGACAGACGGTGCTGAAAGATTTGGCTCTTATTCGTGCTTACAATGTTTGGCACCAAGGCAAAAATGTTAGCCTTCGTTACGTGGCTATGCTGCTGCCAACTATATCAAGACCAGTGAAACAATTATAGTTACAAACAATGCTGCCAAGGATCTTTACATTTCAAGAGTAAGTAACAACCCCGCCCTTATGTAACATTTGTGGTCGTGGCGGCTGTTATCTAATGTCTTCTAACATCAATTATTCTTTATTAATTTTTCTACCTAGGTAGAGGAAGGTATTGTATTCTACCCATAAACTCAATATAGAAATGTCACGTTCCGATATACCCTAAAATAAAAAATGCGTTTTGTGGTGTATTCACATGATATTCTCTAATCATGCTTCCACATTTCTTCTTAGAAATACTTATTAATCTGTATAATAAGATTATTATTATTATTATTATTATTATTATTATTATTATTATTATTATTATTATTATTATTATTATTATTATTATTATTATTATTATTATTATTATTATTATTATTATTATTATTATTATTATTATTATTATTATTATTATTATTATTATTATTATTATTATTATTATTATTATTATTATTATTATTATTATTATTATTATTATTATTATTATTATTATTATTATTATTATTATTATTATTATTATTATTATTATTATTATTATTATTATTATTATTATTATTATTATTATTATTATTATTATTATTATTATTATTATTATTATTATTATTATTATTATTATTATTATTATTATTATTATTATTATTATTATTATTATTATTATTATTATTATTATTATTATTATTATTATTATTATTATTATTATTATTATTATTATTATTATTATTATTATTATTATTATTATTATTATTATTATTATTATTATTATTATTATTATTATTATTATTATTATTATTATTATTATTATTATTATTATTATTATTATTATTATTATTATTATTATTATTATTATTATTATTATTATTATTATTATTATTATTATTATTATTATTATTATTATTATTATTATTATTATTATTATTATTATTATTATTATTATTATTATTATTATTATTATTATTATTATTATTATTATTATTATTATTATTATTATTATTATTATTATTATTATTATTATTATGTGTTTCAAATGGGAAGGGTTCTGGAGTCTAGATAATCAGATGCCGTATCATACTCAGCGTTGCCAACTTATTAGCACACTACTTTTATATTTCGATCTCTCTCTCGCACACACATACAACATGCAGGTCTGCTTGGCGCAGACGTAAGGGTAAGCAAATTATGTTTTACAAACTTTTACAATTATACAGTTGCCAAAATCAAAATTGGAAAAAGCATTTTCGCAAATTATGTATATTTTTAAGTACTATAACTGTAATTATAGTTTATCAATTACCTGCTTTTCTAATCCAAATGCGGGACACACTTGTTTTTACCTACACCACACGCTTCAGCAGTAAGCCGTTCAGAATTTTTGAAATCGAGCTGATTTCTATATTCCTCATTGCCCAATTTTTTTGAAGAACGTGTAAACCTTAAAAACAATACTTCGAGCCTGACTTCGCAATGATTGTCTTCTTGATTCGCCACTAAATTCACCGCAAGAAGCCATTGCACTATTTAACTGTTACTCTACTGTTGTGTAAAGAACAACTGAATGATACTGATCTGAACTCTCCAGAGCAAATAAACACTTCTTATCCAGCATTCACTAATAAACACATGCATACAGCATTCCACAGGCTAACAGGAAATCAAGTGTTTGTTCTTTCTCGAATTTAACACCTTGTCTTATTCACAGTAATTATTTTATAACGTCATGTCAGTAGTTTAAATTTCAGTTCTGAGTAATGAAAAGTATATGTAAATACATACACATTAACCACTTTGAACTCTCTAGAGTAACTAGAGATTACGAACCATTCATAAACAAAGATATAATGTAACCAGACACGTTCTGCCAGGGCAGCAGGAAATTTTTTTCCTCCCGCTCGAACTGGATTATTCAAATTAATTCTTTTAGCACGTCATGTCGAACATTTACGTTTCAATTCTGAGTAATTACAAATATACGTACACGCATACATGCCAACCAATAATGATATTCATACAGTGCTTACGTCGCGAATTATTGTTATAATACAGGTAATAGTGTTTTATTTATTTGTATTAGAAAAAATATTTGAGCTAAAGATATGGGGTTTTCATGGTTATGTTAGATACATTACTCTCTCCTTCCACATGGACCAGTTTTGGCAAAATCTTGTCTTAGCGCGAATAGTATTTCATACAGATTGATTAGGCTGGCGCTCCTCACACACCACTTAGCGGGAATGCAATACGACTACACCGCAGGACTCCCATTGGTTGCTCGCCTAATAGTGCTCAAGGACAAACACCTTCCCATTTGAAACACATAATAGAACCACCTGCTACCGTGCTGGAGGTCCCGGGTTCTATTCCCAGCTGTGCGTGTGGGGACTCTTCTCCGACCAAGATAATCAATTCCTCATCTTCTCTAGATCTGTAAGTATGAATGAGAGTGTGAATGTGTGTGTGATCTAATGATTAAAACCCAACTAACACGAGTTAACACCACCGATATGTTCCAAAGAAGAACGGTCGTCGATATGACCATTGCAGTTACAGGCGTGGTATACATGGAACAAATAAAACAAGTATTAGGGATGGATCGTGGATACTTGCGATACCTAGATACTGACGAAACTTGCATGATATAGACATCGAACGATACTTCAGAAAATTAGCTCGACACTTTTTCGATACTTCGGTGGTGATCCTCCAATTTTTACTTTATTTTAAAATCACAAAATATTATTGCCCAAGTAGAACATTGCAAAGCCTGAGAAATTACCAGGAATAATACCTGCACAAGTAAACTAAAATCAAATTAAAACAAATTCTCGGAGACACTTTCTTTGGTGCGACGCCAGAATATTTTCTAAGTCCAAAGGTGCACGTATACGCATGCGCAAGCAGACCACCAGCCGGTTCTCACGTTGCAGTCAACATGAGAAAGATAAGTAAAACTTGTAGCCAACCTCTACAAAAATGCCCCAGATGACGCAGTTCGTGTGCAAAGGAACATGGCTTGAGCAAGCTAAGTTATCGCCCGGTCAAATGTTGGTACTCATGCAGTGCTTTGCACATAAACAATCCTACGACACGACTATAATGAAGTGCTCCATAGGAAACACATGTATGAGTTGTGGACTGTATCGGACTGGTTCGGCTACTGCCGCGAATTGTGCATGATGTCAAATGACACCAAGTATACTGCAAGGGGGAAAATTGGCGGTCTCAGTCACGTTCAAATCGACGAATGCAAAATAAGACGACGCAAGTTTCATCGTGGGCACGCCGTAGAGGGCAACTGGTTCTTGGTAATGATCGACGTGGAAACGCATGAGGTGCGGATGACGATATGCCCCAACAACAGGAGCAAATACGCTCTACAGACTAATTGCAGCGCCGACGATGAAACTTGCGTCGTTCTATTTTGCATTCGTCGCTTTGAACGACGTGGCTGGGACCACCAATTTTTCCTCTTGCAGTACTTGGTGTCATTTGATATGCACACTTCGCGGCAGTAGCCAAACCAGTCCGATAGAGTCCGCAAACGCATACATGTATTTCCTACAGAGCACTCCATTTTCGTCGTGTCGTAGGATTGTTTATGTGCAAAGCAGTGCTATAAGACTTAACATTTTGATGGTAAATTACTAAACAATAAGATACTAAACCTAATCCAAAATAATGCAACTTTAAACCAATTTTTCACCTTTTATTTTGTATTACCTTTTATTGTTGAGTAGCAAAATTTGATTGGGTGATAACTTAGCCTTCTCAAACCATGTTAGTGCTTAGTTAGCTAGGTAGTGCAATTTAGGTCTACTAGATAGTGTAATTTAGGGACAAGTAAGACTGTTGGCAGCATTGAGTTCAGTGGAGAAACAAGCATAGTTTGGCTCTACTGAATTCTTCAATATGGCTACACCACGCAGTAAGTAAACAAACAAACAATTAATATTGTTAAAAGAATGCCCTCCAACACGAAATTTCACTAAAAGGTAAAGAAATTATATTAAAAAGCATGGTTATATATAAAAACATAAAAAATGTGAAGGAATTAGAAAAAAATCGCCGCGTCGCATATTAGATACAAGAGCCCAAATTCTCTTTTCAAAATTAATAAATTTAAAGGTAATCAATGTAATATTAATAATAAATACTCACGACAGTAACCTCTAACTCTTAGTAACAGTATGCAATAAAATAATCGTGTGTCAGATTCAGTGCCAGTTACCAATTCTCAAGAAGAAATAATTGCATAACCCAATGACGATTTGTCACCTCCTGTTTCTAGTGTACTGTATTGCTAGAAATCAAGTTCAGGATTTCCAGAAAAAAAAATCCGTCATATATTTATGCATTCCAGCTGCAACAGTTTTCTCTGAAAGACTATTTAGCACGGCATGACTCATATGTGACAGAAAAAGGAGTAGACTTGACCCCCAAAGAGTGAAAAGTTAGTCATTTTGAACAAAAACAATAAAAATGGACTGTTGTGCTTTTAAATGTCTAGTGTAGAGTTTAAAAATAAGAACACTGATGGTTTTAAGTTTTGTCTCATTAAATATTGTCACCTAATTATCGGAAGGCACGGCCCGCTAGCAACAGCAGGGTAGCAGCAGCAGACGGGAAGCATTCGGCCATGCCTACCCATTTGTCTTGTAGTGGTAACGAGGGGGATAGTTGGAAAAACATCGTTAGCCATCTCTTTCCCCCTCCTTGACGTCTGGAACCTGCAGGGTGATTCACCGAATCGCGAGACTTCGAGAAACAGCGATATTCCTATAAAAAGGGGCTGCAGCTGGAGAGTGAGTTCAGTTCTTGGCGAGCAGTCGTGAGGAGCGCCCAGTGAGCGAACGGACCGGAAGACTGTGTACGTGCATCGGAGGAGTTATGCGTAATTGCGAGGGCAGAGTGGACGTGTGACAGACGAACTGGTGAATTGTAATTGTGTGCGCTACGTAATTCTGTGTAATTGGCAAGTGTTTCAACTGCAATTCGGTGGAAATAAAGAACATTTTGAGTTTGTGCAATTGGAATTTTAATTTCACGAATCCACAAAGTCACAATATGTACACCCGTTTAATTTTATTGGTGTTACACAATTCTCCCAACATATTTTGTATTGAAACTAGAAGTAGAAGTGACGGTATCGAATATAGAGGTATTCGGTATCATGAAAAGAAAAGTATCGGTATCGAGAAAAACTGGTATTGACGCATACCTAATTATTAGGTTCGTATATAACCGACTCTTTATTTTTGGTGATGCTGTTCAGTTACACACGCGCGAACACAGGACATTTTATGTATAGAGCCGCACACTTTAGCACACAGAATCTTCATACATGATTTCTATCTGGCAATACACTCTTATACAGAATTAGACCGGCGATTTATAGACAAATTCCCTGCTGTTCGATAGCTCAATAATCTTGTGATAACATTATTTAGAGAAAGGGGTCTACTTCTGATAAGTAAAAGAAATAAAATCTCTTTGTATTTACGGAGGGAAAATGTGATGACACCAGAGAAAAGTCAGGATGAGTCAAAAGGATCTCTCAGAAAGCTTGAATAAGAATCAGGAATTTCGCAAACTGCGGCTTGAAATATCGCTAGTTTTGAAATTAAAAAATCTGAGACAATTGCAACCATGTGGTAATATGAGTGGAGCTAACTTCTGCAATTACATACTGGACAATGTTAATGGCCTCTATTGATCTAGGTTTATTTATTTGCATTTCTTATGTTAATTAATTAACATAAGAAATGTTCCTCTGGGAACTCCAGTTTCCCCCGCCATCATTGCACCAATTGCTCCATCATCATACTCTTATAACTCATTTCACCCTAATACTGTCATCCACTTCTCTCGCTCTCATCCCAAGCTTTGGGCTGGTCCCTCAACTCTAGTTCCTCTATCAGGCTTATGCCCGATTTCACCAACAGATGTTAAAATTGACGTTAACAAATGCAACGTAACATTTGTCACAGCGCTAAAACTAATGTTGAATTTCTTGCATTTCACCAATCTGTATTCTGAAAATGTTAACAAACCTGTGTTAACGCCAAGAAACTTGTAAATATCACAGCTATAGAAGGCTATGGATGATTTTCTGAAGTACTCCGATGCGCTTTTGTTTTCAGTTTCGTCTGCACAAATGGCGGATGAACAAAATCATAAATAAAGCCGTGAGACAAATTTCTCATCGACGGAGAAAGAATTGTTAATTGAAATAGTGACGAAGTGTAAGGACATCGTGGGAAATAAGAGGACAGATGCAGTGAATGTAAAAGAGAAAGATGTCGCTGGGAAAATATTGGAAACGAATTTAATTCAAATGCATGTATCACTACTACAAGCACCAAACAACTTGTCAGTATTACGTAAATTTAAAACGAGGTGCGAAGAACAAGTGCCTTAAACGTTTCAAGACGGGAGGTGAACAATGTATTATCCACATAATTCGGTAAATTATAAAATCGCAAAGTTATTAATACTTGAAGCAAAGGCGAGATCGGCATATTCCTTTCGATGTATATTCTAACTCATTATTACGTAAATTTAAAACGAGGAGCGAAGAAGGGCAAGTGACTTAAACTTTTCAAGACGGGAGGTGAACAATATATTATCCACATGATTCGGTAAATTATAAAATCGCAAAGTTAATTAATACTTGAAGCAAAGGCGAGATCGGCATATTCCTTTCGATGTATATTCTAACTCATTATTACGTAAATTTAAAACGAGGAGCGAACAAGGGCAAGTGACTTGAACGTTTCAAGACGGGAGGTGAACATTGTATTATCCAGATAATTCAGTGAATTATAAAATCGCAAGGTTATTGATACTTGATGCAAAGGCGAGATCGCCATATTCCTTTCGATGCATGTTCTAACCTCTCTTGTACTTCTTCAGTAACCTTCATAGCAACATGTTTCGACAGTCTATAACTCCGTAAAACAACTTTCTTCGGATAGTTCCTCAAAATCATTTCTCCTCATAGGCCGTACTCTACTATGAGTATCATTTAGACGGTCTTAAATATAGCAAATTGACATCAACAGCTAAGTTCATGTTCGTCATCTTGACTATGTACAATTGTTAAGGGCTTAACATTAGAAATTAGGCTTGTTAGTTTAACATGAGATTTAACACGAGTGTTACGCTAACACTTGGTGAAATGCAATTTTTGTTTTAACTATTGCTAAACTCGTGTTAAGTCTTAACATTTGTTGGTGAAATCGGGCATCAGTGTTTCGGCTCACCTCGCCCCCACTTTCCGGGCTAGTGGAACCAGAGTCCGCTAACGCCGTGCTTGTGTTGTAATGAGAGAGGAAAAATAGTTTTAACGGACAAAGCATGGTTTAATTACACAGCCACGATGATTTAATGAATGTTAAATGAATGCAAATTCTTGTCAGACTGGACCCGTGTCTAAACAAAGACCTGTTAGTATAATAATAGCATAGCTATTTATTTTATCTAAAGGCTCTTGTTAACTGTGATAGAATGATGCTGATTAATTCTATCTTCCCTCTTCTACAGCACGCAAAGAGCATGCACATATAAATCACTGTTTATGTAAGCAATAGCTGAAATCCCTCCCCCCCCCCCCACCGGTCAAAATGAAATGCTCAAAGTCTAAAATTGAAGCAACCACATTCAGAAGTTGTTAAGTCAATGTTTCTGAGCAAACCTGTTAAACACAGGATAAACACTCTGAACACCAGTTCTGTAATAGTGCTAAAAAATTTGCGGATCAAAAGATGTTAGGTCGACCCTGGTATGTTGAATGGGCATCAATTTCAGAAATAAAAGTTGTTAAGTCAGCCTTTTCGAGTTGATGTTGTTAAGTCAAGTAGTTGCCGCATTAGCCGTTTGGTGGTGCAGCTACACTGTGCCATCCAAGCTCTTTGATATCACCTGTTGATACATTTTAGATTAGACATTTAGACATCAGACATTTTTAGACGTTCTTCAAGTGCACTTTCAGCAAGTTTATCTGTACTTCCCAATACCAGGGCATTCCTTCATGCCTATTGACAGTATTTTTGGCACTATTGAGAAGAAGAAACGATCAATAGATAAAGTGTTAGTCCCTTCCACATGAGTGAAACTGATCACAGATTCATTACAGAAGAAGCCTATTGATGTTGTCCAAGTCAAACTTCCACTGACCGATAACGGGGAACATGATAGCAGTGCAGTTGTTGAAGTTTTTTCCTTCAAAGATGCCCTTGACCATGTCCTTATAAGAAGTGTTCCTGAATTCACTTTAATCCGGGGTGTGTACCATAAGTTCGTCACATAATGTCTTGCTCTTTTTATCGTCCCCAGTCTCTTCTGAGGAGAGGAGTGAGGTTGTAAGCCTTACACAAGGCATGTGATATTGCGGAAAACACACCAGATAGGCTTCGGAAGATTAAGAAAGCCAAATATTACGATGTTCCGTCACTACTGGAATATGTCACTCTGCTAGAAGGTACCACATTTAATGAAAAAATGTCATACCTTCTATATTATGGAAGTGATGTAGAAGATGATGTAGTAGAGATGGAGTGATGTTTTGATGACAATGTTGTATGACAATCCATAATGTGCAAACTGGATTAGTCCATAGTAGAGATGTATTGGTGAATATAAAGTAATAGTTTATCCATGGCTACATATTATAATATTGTATAATGGAAAAACTCTAACATTAAGAATCAGATGCTGTTAAGTCAAGTGACTTAACAACTTTTCATCCATTTTAAATTAAAAGTTGTTAAAATATCCTGTCACACATGCTACATATTTCAAACCGTGAGAAACACTTCAGCACAGTACTTTGTACCTCCAAAAAGACCCATCACATAAAATTATTTCATTTGTATTACTATTTTGGTATTTAAAATTTCTTTTGAAAACTTTGAGAAGCTGTCCCGCACAATTTTGAAACAGTGACTTAGCAACTTCTGCTTCTGACTGCTTCAATTCTGAGATCTCTAGAGCGTAGGGTACTGTACATTTTGTCTTTTGCGGACATTCTAAAACCTTTATCTGGGTAACAACCTAACCGAGATTAGATTTGAAACCTCTTGACTGTGGCTATATAACAGACAAGGTATCTTCAAGTCAGGGAGGTTGACTTCAGTTGCTGTTGCTGTATGTTTTGCACTATTGTAATATTGTAAATGTGTGTTTAATACTTTCGATCCTCTCCATTCCATTTTCGTTTCGTCTGGTCCGTTCTTATAATCCATTCTCCAGGATACTTCATTTGTAGCATCTCTCACATTGCATGACCAGTGAAGTTCTTTCTTCTATCACAAATCCTTAATCCTTTTCAGCAGAAAACGTCAGTTTGTCAGCTGCATAGTTCGGTTATCCTTTTTTTTTTAATTAATAACTTTATTTGATATCATTAACAACAGAGATCTTACAGCGATAGGTTGTAGATTTATATTATCATATTTTTAAAGCTTTGATAATTGTGGTATAATAGCTAATAAAATTTAATATTAATTTTTAAAGAGTAATTGTGCTCACATACAATTTTCTGAGAAATTAACAATATTTTCGCAATTTAAATATTATGACAGTGAATACGGTTTATCAAAAGCTGCGTAACGCTCTGCACGTTTTTGGTGGGCAATTTTATGTGCTGTACTAAGCTAATAATTTGGAGTTCAAGAGTTATTCTTATTTTCGTACAGTCCCAAACTTGGTGCACAAGGAGATTGATTGCAGGATGGTTCTGTCTTTCAATGGATCAGAAGAGTGGTCTGTTCTCCACGATCCTGTAGTGCGGACCAGATGTCTTTCCGGGTGAGAAGAACCCTGATCCTACTGTCACAAACTGTAACGATGAAATAATAATTGGAAAAGAGAATTGGGAACGAAATGTTTCAGGCTTGCCTCCTTGGCATTTACCAATACTGAGGAGAACCTGGGAAGACAGTGGTGATGTGACGTCAGCTCCACCAGCTCTAAACTCCAAATATGCCCCCGAACGGAAGGCAGGTTAGCGTGTGACGTCACCGTGCTGATTTCTGCTGCCCAAGAGGAAGGAAATAGTTTGATGTGTTGGGGTTCCGACAGCGTAGGAAAGACAGGAAACGTATCCGGTATTAATAATATGTACAACTTACATCTTGGGTGTTGTAATATTAATGCTGACTGCTTTAATTGCACAATTTGTTACAGTTTATAAACAATTACATTTTGGCTCTGTGCTATGAGAAAATGTATAAAACTTCAACTCGTAGTTTATCTGAAGGTCAGGCAAGTTATAAAGTAAATAAAATAAAGCATAAAATAATTTTCTCTGCAAATTAGAGGACACTTAGAACAGAATTACGTGGACATTTTCCAACACTTTCTGTTTCGTTTTTCTTCAACTGGTTGATCAATGTCAGGACGTAATGTCTGGGAAATTTTTAATTGAAGACTGCATGTTAGATTGTGAACCGACAAGGTACTTAAGGGTTTGGACTTAGCTTATTTCATAACAGGCAAAAAATGGTTCGCACACATCTGTCGAGCCAAACATATACAATATCAGTGCGGCAAGTGAATACAACCTCGGAAATCTGGTCTGGGGGACGCTCTAGTAAAAGTCAGCCAAGTCTTTCTTGTATGTATATTTGTCCTTCAATAAATCGTCACATTGTAAATTTAATAGTTCCGTTAGGTACGTGCAGCTACACTGTTGTCGTCGAATGTGCTACACCTGACTGAACCCTCAGATTCAGTACTCACAGCGCCATTTATATACGCAACTTGGTGCTACACGGCTCTTGTCTGACGTCACACATACTGCAGACCTCGCTCACAACTCTCGAAGCTCTTTCCTCTGTGGTAAACCTCAATCAACTCGACCTCAACCGCGGACACCCCATTGTAGATTATCCGTGTCGTCATCGTGCTGCGACACGATATGTAGCCGCCTTGACTAAAGCTACTTTAGAAGAGTCCTTACTCGCTACCCACAATATACAATATATTACAAAATATAAATCCTGGTGGTAGTTCTACAATTTAAAAACAAGGATATGCATCATAGGGACCAAAGATTTCATAATGCTGGTCTTATAAGGCTATGAAGTAAAGATATGCGTTAGTCATCAGTCTGTAATTGGTTTTATTAGAAATGATGTCATGTAACACGTCTTTTGTTAGGTTTACTTCACCTTTGTCTAATAACACTAACTACACCTTCGAAACGTGATAAATTTCACAAATCTTTTTATAGCCTTTTAGCAGCAGATTTCAGAGTTATTTTAAAGTATTCAAATTTGTTAACAAAATAAAGCCCAACCAATAAATTTCGCTTTAAACACATAACACAAAACTCGGTAACGTAAGCCGTTTTACTTTCTCTATTACTTACCTATATTAAGTAGAAGAATGCACTTGACCCAAAACTTCCATACCCCTGTTTCATCAAAAATATATGTTTGAGACTATCTTGAGTTAAATAGGGAATTTTAATTTCTGCTACCTATTTCTTAGCGGAGGGAGTGCTGCAAACCACTCAAAATTTCATATGGTATGTTACTGTAAATACGGTTTTATGATCTCCTGGTTCCAAAGAAAGTATTTTTAGAAAAAAGAAAATGTCTCATGAGAGGGCGTGTGTACACGCGTGTGAACAAATTAACTCAAAAGCAAAAAGTTGCTCATATACCAATAAGTTCAGTATTTTTCAAGGAAGGCAATGAAGATTTGCAAGTTAAAAAAATAATCGGCTGCTCCAAACAACCGTTTAAACGAAAAACGAATATTAATTTCCATTTTCTTAAAATATTTTGAAGATAAATGTACATCTTGAATTTGCTGTTAGTAGGTAGTAAATATTCTGCATTGTGAGTGATTTTGCACAATAAAACTGATAAAAGATCAAAATCTTGCTACAAAAGAATATAAACATCGATAAACCGCACATTTAAAAAAATATATTTATGACATTAACCATTCACAGATGTTAATTGGTTGAATATTCAAGTACACGTGTTAATTTTTAAGTTATGTTTATATTTAAAGTTCATTAAGAATTGATCAGCATTATATCACTCTGTAGATAACAGAAGACATATAAGTAGTTATTACCTACTCAATGAAGACAAAATGGGTATCTTTTACGTATGAAGTATTAATAATGTGACTGCGGGATTACATGGATTCGGAAATCTGGTTTGCAGAAATATGAAAGAACTTTTGCTGCAATAAAAGACGAAAAATTATACAGCACGGAGGTGTTGAAGGTGAACCCTGCTCCATGGAGCAGGGGCCTTCGACTTGTTGCCATCCCGGGACACTGTCCCTTACTGGCATTATGTGGGGACTAAGTCATCGGGCGGTGGGTAGATGGTTGGCTTTTGTTCTGGTTTTCTTATGTATAATTAGAAGGAGAAGAAATATAAAGATAGAAATTGTATGTAATGGGGATGTTAAGATTTATGGTAAGCCTAGGGAGGTTCTTGGGTGTTTGTACGTAGCCCCGGGGTCATATCATATTCCCCGAGACCCTTGGTGAGATGCTTGAAATTGGATGGTAGGTCAGAATAAAACGTATGTGAAAGATTTAGGATGTAGTTGGTGAGAGTGGGAAATGAGATGTCGTTGTGTACTTTGATGTTGGGGATATACCATTCAGCACCTGTAGCAATTCTGAAATAACGGTTTTGCACGACCCGGAGTTTGTTTAAGTGTGAGGGTGCTGTAGTCAGCCTTGACATGCCGGTCTCAATATTTGTTGGTATATGAGAATCTTATTCCTGAGACTCATAGGTGAATTTTTATTATAAAGCGGGTATAACATACCCATACGTTTTGTAACTTTGATGGCAACAGAGAGAATAAGTGCCTTCCACGTGAGACGCATGTTAAGATGGACTCATAAATATTGGGTCTGATCCTCCAGGGAATGTCCTCTCCTGCTAGTTGTAGTTCTGGAACGTCTTGGATTTGGCGACGGGTGAAGGTAAACTGCCTGTGACTTTGTGGCGTTTATGCGTAGTCGCCATGTGAGGAACCAGGCGGAAATCATGTCAGCATAGCGCTGAAGATGTTGTACAGCCGTGAAGTGTTGACAAGAGGCCGTGGCGATTGCTTTGTCATCAGCAAACAGGGTGTTGATATAAGTTAAGGAAAGTAGGGGGCCAAGCACACAACCTTGGGGCACCCCTGGGTTGATAAGATATGTTTGGGAAGCAATGTCATCTCTGACAACGGAGAAGGTGCGATGAGTAAGGTAATGATTGACAATATGAATTATGTAGGGAGGGAAGTTGTATCTGATCAGTCGGTAAAGAAGGCCTTGATGCCAAACGGAGTCAAAAGCCTTTGAGATGTCCAGGAATAGAGGTGCAACATACTGACGATTATGACAATCAGCAGTCTTCAAGGATGACTCGGTGTTTTGCTGCACGAAAACAAATGAAATCATTGCGGTACACTTCAATCGACGATTGTCACGATAACCAACAAACTGCCGCTCTAACACCTTGCGGGTATTTATACCTCCGCAGCCATTGTTTCTAGAACGCCGCAGACCTTCCGAAAACTTTCGAGACCGCAATAATGGGTAGAACATTCCGAAGTCCCTCTCTGTCACTTTCTCTCCTGCCCCGCGCCCGGCTCCGGTCCGTGGCAGCAGCACAATTCCACACGGTGATAATATTGTATTACATAGACATTAAAATAAAATTCTGAGAGAAATTATGTAATTATCTGTGTTCACTAATGATTGATCAGCATACAGACCTCAATGAATCAGCGAATACAAATAAATGATTATTAACATTTATAGATCACCAAAGTGGTTCCTTTAAGCTATTTTTCAATTCAACGCAAAGATCATGGGATTTCAAGTTCATCCGAATATCCTTAATAAGAGATATAAATACGTATTGAACGTTTATATTGATTAACTGATATCTCGATATCTCGAATATACTATTATGCGTTTCAAATGGGAAGGGTTCGGCTAATCAGATGCCGTAGCACACTCAGCATTGCCAGCTTGTTACCCCACTCCCTTTATATTTCCTTCTCTCTCGCACACTTATACAACATGCAGGTCTGCTTGGCGCAAGATGTAAGGGTAAGCGAATTATATTTTACAAACTTTTACAATGATACAGTTGCCAAACTCAAAATTGGTAAAAGTATTTTCGCAAATTATGAATATTTTAAATACCTACTATAACTATAATCTAGTTTATGAATTACCTGCTTTTCTAATGCAAATGCGGGACACCCTTGTTTTACCTACACCACACGGTTCAGCCGTAAGCCGTTGAGCATTTTTGAAATCGAGCTGATTTCTATATTCCTCATTGCCCAATTTTTTTAAGAACGTGTACACCTTAAAAGCAATACTTCGAGCCTGACTTCGCAATAATTGCCTTTTTGACTCGCCACTAAAGTCACCGCAAGAAGACATTGCACTATTTAACTCTTACTCTACTGCTGTGTAAAGAACAATTGAATGGTATTGATCTGAACTCTCCAGAGTACATAAACACTTCTTATCCAGCATTTATTCATAAGCATAAGCATACAGCATTCCACAGGCTAACAGGAAATGGAGTGTTTGCTCTTTCTCGAATTTAACACCTTGACTTATTCACAGTAATTATTTTATCACGTCATGTGAGTAGTTTAAATTTCAGTTTTGAGTAATTAAAAGTATTCGTACATACATACACACAAACAACTTTAATCTGAGATTACGAACCATTCATAAACACCAACCAATAATGATATTCATACAGTGCTTACGTCGCACTTTATTGTTATAATACAGGTAATAGTGTTTTATTTATTTGTATTAGAAAAACTATTTAAGATAAAAGTATGAAGTTTTCATGGTTATTTTACATAAATTACTCTCTACCTTCCGCATGGATCAGTTTTGGCGAAATCTGAATTTTTTCTTAGCGCGAATAGTATTTCATACAGATTGATTAGGTTGGCGCTCCTCACATACCACTTAGCGGGAATGCAATACAACACCGCAGGACTCCCATTGGTTGCTCGCCTAGTAGCGCTCAAGGACTAACACCTTCCCATTTGAAACACATAATAAATATATAACGGATATAAGAATAAATTTTGTAAGAATAGATTTAATACGATAAATGGAGAAAGTAATGTGAAGTAATACATTATTTTAGGATGAGTTCATTAGACGTTGGCTTCATGTAGCATTCGTTGATTTTGTTGCTAATAATTCTCCTCCACATATTTTTTTAAATAATTTCTCAATGTTTGCTTTATTTATATCTCAGACAAAAGTTGACCTTGAAAATCCGTCATTTGGTGATGTTTCCAGAAGTCGTTCACTGTTCTAATTACGTAAATGCCATAGCATTACTTGATCCTGTCATATGTTTTGCTTTAAGAAAATGGAGAGTACAACAGTATATTTACTAATTTCCCTCTTGGTATGCTATCTCAAGCTATGGGTTAGGAACACTGATAGCCTAGCCCTAAGCCATTTAAAGTAAACAGTTGTAATGACCTCATTCTTGCTTCATCAGACGTTTTAAGATAAAAACTATAATTTGGTCGACACAGTAAACAAGGAATTCCCGATAAGTGACGCAATCAGTACCACGAATCTTTGCATAATGAGCATAAAATAAGAAAAAGCTCCGCTTATACAAGTCTGAGACCAGAAAAGAGATGTTACGATCCTTTCAGATCGGCCAGATAGTAACTGAAAAGAAGCTCTCATAAATATTTATCTCCTATCCAGTTTAGAATAATGCATACTAAAATTTCATTATACTTACAAAGAAATTGAATATAGCTTGTACATATCTCGCTTAGAGCCTCTTTTCCATTTTGGAAATGAGTCCTTGTTCTGTGCCTAAAGCATTATTTTTTTAAATTTAACTTGCAGGAGCAACGTTTTACCTTAAAAGGTCACTCTTTTGTCCTGTTAATTGTTCGAGCTCTTCGCAAAGACTTAACAACCATTCTTAATGCAGTAAAACCTGCTTAAAACGAACTCCTCATATGACGGAAACCTGGAATAACGGAAATTAAGTTTCGGAACGGAGATATTTCATACGTAAAATTATGCTCTAAGCCGGAAAACTGCCTAATGCGGAAACGGAAATATTTTTGGGGACCTTTTGCTGAATAACCTGATTAAAACGGATTACTTTATGTGTAATGGGTTACAACGTACGTATTTTAAAAAAAGTGCAATAATTTTGAGGACAACTGCACTTACAACGAGGTTCTATGAAGCATAAAGTCATAAAATGCAATCCTTCGAGGAAAAACAACTTTCTCAACTCCCTTTCAACTCACATGTTAAGGGCACAACTGTTTCGCAGTGTGTTCATTCTCAGTTACGTATAACTCGACAGAGCGTTGATTGTTGTGTGTAATTTACGTCATCCAACCTTAAGTCATATCGGACGGTGAATGAATTGGATGAAATGGTGCTCAAATGAGTCCAGGGCCCATTGAGCTTAGAGTTACCCGACTCGTCTTGAAGGATAAGGCAAAATCCCGGATAAAACCTTATCCAGGTAACTCACCCTGACCGATATTCGAACCCGGGACCTTTTGAACGTGAGGTAGACACGCTACCATCTACGCTACCGAGGCAGACCAGATCGTTGAGGCGTATCGACCTTCAGGTGACCAGCACTGTGATCGTCCCTTATCGGGTCTTACCTGCTCGACTAGGAGAGTAAAATATTAGTAAGTTAAAGTACAGTAAGTTGCGAAACACAAATAGAGCGATTGAAAGCTGCGTGTGTCTATGTGATATGATTTCTCGTGCCTGCCGATGTATGATAAATTGCTGTCTAGAAAACATGATTACATCTGAACAGACTATACTGTCACCCGAACATCGGAATTCCCGATAGAACCAGCTGGCAGGTAGGGCCAGACGGGAAGCATTCAGACCACGCCTACCCATTTATCTGTGTAGCGCTCACGGAGGGGATGGTTAGAAGAGCGGCATGAGCCCTGTACCGTCTCTTTCCCCTCCCCCTGTTGTCTGGAACCATCGGGATGATTTTCCGAGCCGCGAAGCTTCCAGAAACAGCGATCTTCCTATATAAGAGCTGCAGTGGACGAGTCAGTTCAGTTCTTGGCGAGCAGCCGGAGGAGCGCAGTACTAACGAACGGACTGGAAGACTGCATAAGTGTATCAGAGGAGTTTTTAGTCAGCTCTAGAGAGAGTTGTACGTAATAGTGCGGAGTAGACCTGTGACAGACCAACTGATGGATTGTAATTGTGTGCGCCACGTAATTCTGTGTGATCGGCAGTGTTCCAACTGTAATTCGGTGGAAATAAAGAACATTTTGAGTTTGTGCAATTGGACTTTTAATTCTACGAACTCACAAAATCACAATACACACACTGGACTCACCATGTATGTGCGATAAGCTGAGGTGAACATCTCTGTGTTGCGATTTTTTTTTTTTTCAGATACGTCTTCTTGCTTTGAAGTTACAAAGTACGAGTGGAAGAAAACTGTGAATTTTGATGATTTTTAAAAACATAGTTTGTGTACATAAATTCTGCAAAATGAGTTATAAACATAAGATGTCACTACTGGAGGCAAAATTAGTAATTGAAGAACACGAAAAGAACAAACGTCCAGCTAAATAATTAACTGTGTTGTTTAAATTGGGGGAAAGTAAGATTTATGAGATTTTGAAAAAAAAATTAAAGGCGAGTGGCTAAAGGGAACAGCAGGGCATGTGAAACACATCACAAAATCTGCAGAGTATGACAAGCTAAATCGTGCTGTGTTCGTTAGTGCGAGCGCTAAAGGAATTCCCATTTCTGGATCACTGCTTCAGACTCAAGCTTTAGATGTAAGAAAATTAGGCAAAGGCAAATTCAGAGCTTGCAATTGACGGCTCGAGACTCGGTAGTGAAACAAAAGATATGTAGACAGTAGCAGATTGGAAAAGGAAAATTGAAAACACGCAGAGAAACTATGTAATAAACTACAATTATTATATGTAAGTTAAAAATATAATGCATAGTACATATCAGCCTATTAATGTTTACCTTCATTTTATGTTATTCCTTCACTGTAAATCTGTACCACAATAGCTTCTGTAATTTCTTTGTATTCAAACATAACCCTCTGTAAGACGAAAACCTGTGTACACGGAAAATAAATGCCGGAAAGATCATGTTCCATTTTAGAGAGGTTTTATTGTATAAAGCTGCGGTAAATAGGAGGTACGCCCAGAAAGTAAGTTCTGTTTGGTAATAAAATTAAATTGTGTACAGATACAGAAAAATTATTTATTGCACAAAATTCTACAACTCTTAAACTACTTTTCTCCATAACTGCCGAAATTTTGCAGTCAATTGTCATAGCGTGGCACAAGTTTTTGTATACCTTCTTCATAGAAGTTTGCCGCCTGTGTCTTCAACCAGTTGGAAATATTTTCTTTCAGCTCTTCGTCACTGTTGAAGTGTTGACCGCCAAGGAAAGATCTGAGATGCAAAAACAGATGAAAGTCGCTAGGAGCGAGGTCAGGGCTGTACGGGGGGTGGTCAAACACGTCCCAGCCAAATCCCTGTAGGATGTTTTTCGTGACATTTGCAGTGTGTGGTCGTGCGTTGTCGTGAAGGAAGACAGCCGATAAATTTCAATTGGTTTCACTTTCCTAGCATTCAGAAAACGAATCACAGATCTGATTTCACAGGCGGACGGATTTTCAATCAACACTGACATTGTAAACAAGCAAAACAAAGCGTACGTGGCTGACAACGATCTCACAATGGCGCACGTTTCTTCTCCTTGATATAGAGCGTCTACCACGCATGTGCGGAACTGCGATCTCAGCGCTGCAGCGGAGATAAATTGAAACAGAACTTACTTTCTGGACGCCCCTTGTATATGATTACTATTTCTAAAACAGCTTGTGCATTGCCCTTTGTATACATATATCAAATGTCAATTAATAGCACAAATCAAAACGAATTTGCTGTAGCCGAGATCAAAACAATAATAAATATGCCCCCTTCACTTCCGCTAATTAAGCAAAGCTAAATAAGGGTCAGTGTGAACACCTCTAGAAATTCCAAGTAGTTTGCCTGGGGAAACGGATAAAATGCAATACGTAGTATTTATAAACCTTTCATTTCTTAACTGGTTTAACATATTTTATGTGCATGAACAAATGCACCCCTTTTATTTCAAACAATATTTAGGTTGATTTAAACCCTTATTAAAATAACACTCTCACTCTTCATTATGTCCCCATTCTCTTTTTATGAACACAGTCCTTAGTTGTGTTGCACATTTTTCACTAATGTTTAATAAGTTTGACATATGGACCAGAAAACTAAAACGTTTACCTTTAAATTTCTGTAAAGAACCTTTCGAAATCATTTGCAATCAGATTGAACATCGTAAGATTTTGTATAACTAAGAAAAGAAAGACAGACTAAGCCTTGCCAAAAATATTTCCGATAAAATGTCTTAAAACTCATTAGTCGATTGAAGCTGACATTTTCTGAAAACTTTCTCTACATGTCTCCAACTTAAATGTGTTTCGTCCTTTTAGTTACACTGGTTTCAGAAACGTTGAAAGACACAAGCATACATATATACCCAGATAACAATATTTAGAGAAGAAAATATATACTTATAAGGACTTCACGTTTAGCAATTTGGACTTCATTAAGTGCTCAATGTAGAAATAAAGTTATGCCGTTTATACGAGGGTCGTCCAGAAAGAAACAGACGTTTTGGTCTATCGTGGCGATGGGTGGGGCTAGAGCTGCCAGTGTCTTGGTATCAGAACGTTCCTACATTCAGTACACATCCAGCTGTTGTATCGTGAGGACTGTGCGCGCCTTACTTTGCTCTTACGAGGGGTCAAAATGTGTCCTGCAATAGAAAATCCCGCCACTTATGAAGTGCGGTCTGTGATTCGGTTTTTGTTGGCTCAAAACAAAAGGCCAATTGAAATTTATCGTCAGCTTTGTGATGTTTACGGACAGAGGATGAGTGAAAGCCGAGTGAGGCAATGGTGCATTGATTTTAACAATGACCTTACCGGTGTTTACGACGAGGACCGCAGTGACCTAGCAATGCAAATTAATAACAAAATTCGCGAAAACCGTCGTTTCACGATTACAGAACTATGGGAACATCTCCCCCAAATTTCACGGAGTTTGGCGCATCAAATTGTGGCGGAGAAGCTTGGTTACCACAAATTTTGTGTTCGGTGGGTTCCGAAAATCCTAACGGAAGACCATAAGAAACAACCTGGCTACAGCACTGACCTTTCTCCAAGAATACAACACAAATGGTAATGCAGTTCTGGATCGTATCGTAACCGGGGACGAGACTTGGGTGAAGCATGCCAACTGTGAAACAAAACAGCAGTCGATGGAATGGGGCATACACATTCTCCCAAGAAACCACGAAAGTGTTTGCAATCACTGTCAGCAAGAAATGTCATGGCTACTGTGTTTAGGACTCCAAGATAGTGCTTCTCATTGAAGCACGTGAAATAACAATAAACCCAGAGAGGTACTGTGAAACACTAAGTTACGGCGCACCATACAATATAAGCGTCGAGGAAAACTTAGCACCAAGATGTTTTGTTTTTCCTAGACAACGCACGTTCCCACACGGCCAATCTTACCCGGGCACTCTTGGTTGGGAGGTGTTTGACCATCCACCATAGAGCCCGGATTTGGCACCGAACGATTGCCACCTCTTCCCAGAGATGCAAAAAATGACTCGGTAAAGAACGCTTTGATACTGACAAACTGCATACCGGTGTAAACTAGTGGTTGAAATCGCAGAAGGCAGATTTCTACAAAGAGGGTACTGAAAAACTTGTGCCACGGTATGACAAATATCAATTTAAATGACGGTCATGTAGAAATATGACTTAAGAGTGTACCTTTCAAACGTATACGAGAAACTTTGAGTTTTTGAATTTGTGAATTGTTTATTTCAAAACATCTGTTACTTTCTGGACAGCCCTCGTACACTAAATCCATATTTGGGCTAGTGAACAATTGAGCCGAGAAAAGAAGAGTCGTACATTCTTAAACACGTTGTATGAAAAGAAAGCTATTTAGAACATGCAAATATAAAACAGAAAATATTTTTAGATCGGTTAAGGCTGCAAAATCAACCATATGGCAGAAATTGTATACAGTCTTAGGCAAAAATAACCAACAACCAGAAACAAAGTTAAATTCGGAAAACATCGGAAGCATTCGAAGACTCTGCGTTCACATTATGTACACGTTTTGGAAAGATAGAGTCAGATTGAATCCCGGCTATGGCACTGACGTTTTCGGCCTGAATCCCCTTTCCACATTTTGGCCTACACGCGGTTAATGTGAAAGAACAATTAAGAAAGAACGTGCAACCTGTAACCGCAGTATCAGACAGCGATTAGGAGGTGGCGAATTAATCGAAATCACGAGAATTAAAAAAGAAGATAAATTAATAAAAAATGCTTTGCTAAACTAATATAAAATATTGTTATATTAATATGAAATTAGAATGAAATTAGAGTAATGATGAAAATAGCGGTTTAATTAAGAATAAGATGGGAAGAATATAATTTAAGACAACTAACATGCTAGAATCCATGTAAGGGAGAGAAAATATTTCTGTAAAATCTGAACACAAGTCGGGGAGACAGGAAGAGGTGACCGTTAGCCTCTTTGTTTAAGGAAAGGTTCAATGTCTGAGAACTATAACAAAGAATGTGTAGGAACAATAAGGTTTTCAAAATGCGGTCAAGCGTAAGACCTAAAAGGATTTACTTTGCTGAGGTGATAACGATGTATACCGTTACAAAGAGCCCAGGGTAGGCGTGACCCAACTCACGGTGGGACGTAACGTCAATGAGTTCGATGAGTTTTGCTAACCAATAAAGAAAAATCGAAATAAAATGAGAAACCAATAATAATGTAAGATTTGAGAAATGGGAGAAGGGTGAGTTATTTTGGTCATGTGATAAGAGTTAGGGTGGGGATCAGAATAAAGTACGAACTGAATCGCAGAGTAGACGAAAAATCACTTCAACAGTCATACTACGATGGGAAAGACGTGTTAGTGCGCGTGAAGAAGAGGTAGTAAAGATTTCTAAGTCCGAAATGTAGGGAAGTCAAGAATAACGCAACCAGCGTGAGAGAAGCAGCAGAAGAAGTTTATAATAGCAAAGTATTCGCCGTATAAAGAAGTAAGAGAATTCTGTTAGGAAGTTTAGTAACAGGTGGTCACCGCTACAAATCAATCTGAATCAACGAACTTAGTGAGAATTAAATTAAATCATTTTTGCAACGAACCAGTGTATTATTGAGACAACTGAGCAGCCAACAAACAACAAATCCATTTCCTACAACCATTCACCTGAGGATAAGAGATCTCATAGCTCCAATTAGAACCCAAATCAAAAGTAAACACCAACCAATTGAAATCTGACATGCGGGTATGCCGCATAATGGCGCCCAACGTGGGGCTTCGAATTGTAGGAAATGGGTGAAATGTAACGACGACAACGACGAGGAGAAGTGAGAGGAACGACGACGAAGGACGACTACGAGGAGAAGTGAGAAGATCGACGACGACAACTGCGATGAGGACAGCAGAGACTACGAAGAAGACGGCAAAAACAACTACATAGAATCTTCCCCCAACCAAGAGAGAAGTTCAAGTTCTTTCGACATCAACTGAGCCTAGTAGACGACGAGCAGCACGACAAAAATTGGTAAAGACATCACATAAGCACCACAGCCGTACAACAGAACTGCGAGTTACACATACTCAATTTATATTTCTTGTAAATGTAATATCATTCATTGAGATCAATATCTATGTAATGTCTTAGTAATAAGTATTTTGGAAGGGAAATTAGAAAATTTAAAGGGGAAGTTCAATGCTTTTGAGAAATAAGAAGATCGTACAGAATAAATTTAAAATGGAAAATGCTGGGGAACAAATAGTTATGGAGACAGAGAAAGAGTTAGAAGTTGTTAATGAAGAGATAATGGAAAGCAGTGTTATAGGATCAGTAGATGAGGGTGTAAATGGTGTAAGTAGCTTAAATGTAAATAGGAGAAGTGACAATCCTGGGGTAATGGAAAATCTACAAGAGATGCTCCAGAAACTCATGGCGCAAATGACTATTCAGAGTCAATCACTAGAAGCTAAATTAGTAGAACAGAACCAATCACTAGAAGCTAAATTAATAGAACAGAACCAAACACTAAAAGCTATGGACAAATCACTAGAGACTAAATTACTAGATCAGAGCAAAGCTATGGACAAAAAATTAAGTCAAATTACAAGCCAAGGGAAAGAAACAGAAGCTAGAATCACTGTCAAAATTCAAGGAATAACAGGGGAAATCCAGACTGTAAAAGAGGCCCTGCAGCGAGAAGTAGGTACTATAAGAAGTGACCTAGAAGCTACCAAATCTCTCGTTGCAGGAGTAGAAAATAGAATAGGGGAGGAAATTAATAAGGAAAGAATAAGATTAGATGAACTGACCACGACACAGGTAACTTTTGTACGAGAGATAAATGACCGGTTTGACACTGTAAACAATAGTATAGCAGCTGACATGGAGAAGTTAAAAGAAAAGGTAGCACGTGTAACAAATATTCAATCAGAAAATACACAATTGTTGAGGGAAACAGTAAGCGAGATATCTCAAATCAGAGATACTGTAACTGGCTTACAGCTGGGACAGCAAGGGCAGGTACCTGAGAGTTCCAATTGTTCTATACATACACACAATGGAGAGAGGCAGAACGAACAGGTTAACGCCCCTTCTGTCTCTCCTCAAAACAGCAATAATAGCGAAGTAAATATGCAAAACGTAAATATGTATCCACCAGTGCACATGAATTTTCTAAGCGAATTGCCCCTCCCGAAATTTAATTGTCGCAATGACAACGCAGTACAATTTTTGGCCGACTTAGAAAAGTATTTTGTCATCAGAGGTGTACCCGAGCAATATAAGATGATAATAGTTCAAAGGGCGTTAGAATCTGCCGAACTTAATTGGCTACGAGTAACTGTGGGAGAAGGATGCAGCTACGAGTTGTTCAAAACAGCTTTCCTAGAAAAGTATTGGAACGCCAATGTCCAATACCAAGTAAGGAATCAGATAACAAATGGCCGATACCAAGGTAATAATGGAGAGTCTATTACTGATTATTTCCTGAGATATTCGCAAATGAGTAAATATCTACAACCTCCATTACAGGAAGCCGAACTGATTTCTCTTCTCACGCCCCACCTTCCTGAGAACATTAGAAATCACATGGTGGTAGCAAGACCTCAGACATTGAGAGAGGCAATTACATTATTAACAGCTTTACAAAGCGTTGGGACGCAAAATTCACAAAATAGACATGAGAATAGAATGCCAGTGAGAAATCCACACAGACCGTGGAATAATAATAATCATGACGGGGAAAGGGCACACAATCCCCGAAATTTTAACACAAACCATATAGCTACTCGTCAAAGATACGATGCCCACGTCCCGAGGGAATTCCCTAACAACAATAGAGGGAGACAGGGACCACCAAATTCAAATTCATATAATTTCCCTATAAGACATGTACATGTAACTAGGAATGGAAATAGGGGTCACCCCCCATTTCTTCGAAGAGGGAATGCAAGACCGACGTTCCGACTACCAGAAGCTAATAGACAGTATCAACCACGTGACGCTGGTAGAGAGAACAATACAGACAGACCTGAAGTAAGACAGAGGAATCAACTTCTCTCAAGAGAATGGGTGCGTTCTCCTCCACCCACACCGAGGGACGCGGCGCCCGAGGTGGATGAAAGGCCAGATACGACACAGCAGACGGGAAACGACTCCAGGGTGCGATAGAAGACGTCTCGCATCGGATCAGGATGAACACGCTAGTTCTTAATTTGAACAGGGACACAGCTCTGAGTAGGGTGGTACAGAATAAAACAGAAACAGAAATAGTAAACGGTACTCAAATAAACAATCACTTAACAGAATTGCAAGAAATGAGATGCTCCACGTATTGCTGCAATAATAAACAAAGAAAAATGGCACATTACCATAGATTCAGGATCCTCAGTTTCAGCTATAAGTCAAGCATTCTTTTATCACTTAAAAAAACAATGGAATGAAATTGCAAACATTGCCCGTGAAAAGTGCATATTGTACTCTGGCGGTAGGTCGCGCCAAACAAAAGATTAATATACAAATGCTTTTGAAAGTCACCATTGGGGAGGATACAATAGAATTTGTATGTTTTGTTATTAATAGGCTATCTGTAGACATTATTATGGGTAATGACGTGTTGTATGCGCTTCAAGCTAAGTTGAATTATCAAATGGAAGCCTTGGAAATCAAAATTAAAGACGTCATAGTTAAAGTTCCGTTTAGCTCAAGGGAAGCAGAAAATGAGATAACATTGACAGATGAAGAAAAAGAAATAGATGGAGAAACATTTTTTGTAGAATTTATACGAATAGGAGGAATGGAGCTAGTTAAGATGAATCCATTAGAAGCAGAAGAGATGAGAAACTATGATAAGGATGAGTATATAGCTGCAGAAGAAGGGCTTTTAGAGATGACGTCATACGGAATTGGGCAGGCAGAAGCAGGTGAACAGGAGATAATTACCCTACCAGATGATTTCCAGGTAGTCGAAAATAACGTAAACATGACCTATAGAATAAGAGAAACAGTAGCAAACTCGAACCTACTTAACGACCACAAAAAAGAGATTTTTTATAACATTTTATGTAAACATAGAAATGTATTTTCGGAACACACTGGGACCTATAGTGATTTTGAGTATGAATTCGAGATACATGATGTTCCCCCATTCAAATATAAGTGCAGACCTATTCCATTGGATTTACAGGAGGCAGTGAACCTTAAAATACAGGAAATGTTGGAAGATGGATTCGCATCTATAATACAACGTCGTACCATCCATGCTCTAATCCAAGCGAGCGCGTACTGAAAGACCTAGGTGTTCATCTCCGAGTCCTTTGTTCATTGAAACAGACTACCTGGCCAGACCACATCAACTATATTGAGTTTATATTCAATAATTCAGTCAATCTAACCACAGGATATGCTCCTATCCAATTGCATAGGAATTTAACACCGGAACCAATAATAGAGGGTGTTCCGGAAAGTATAAAAGTGACGACTGAGACAGATCGAGAACGGATCCAGAATGCTGTTAAAAGAATAATGGAAAAAGTAGAGAAAAGAAACGCAAAGAAACTGCGGTATAAGAAGAATTGGGAACCAAAGGTCGGCGACTTAGTTCTAGTGAAATCGTTCGACAAGTCAGATTTGTTAGGAAAGAAGACTAAAAAACTATATATGCTATGGAAAGGCCCATACCGGATTGAGAAAATATTTGGTGACAGAGCGTATGCTCTAATACACCCAAGAAATGGTAAACCGATAGGCAGATATAACATCTCCCTAATAAGGCCATATCGTAAAAAAAAAAACCGTTGTAAACAGTACAGAGCAGACCCAAGAATCACCTGTGTGAATGTGATTGAAATTATATATACGAAGATGTAAAGAATACCAAGTAAAAGTTATATAGTTAGTACGGGTAACGTTTTCGTTTGAAATTCAAACACTGCGTGGGAGTTGCAAGTTCCAAAATTCCTGTGCACAAACAAAATGATAATGTAATAAGAATAACCACAGCTAATGAACATGTTAGAAAGATCTTTAAAAATAATTTGTGAAATGTAAATATAGTATAAGTACTGATGTATTCATGTGCCAAAAGGCTATATTGTTATTGTAAAGGTCACAGACTTAGGCGTGACAAAGTGAAAGAAAGTTTAGAGTGAAAAGTGAAGTGGAAAGACAGGACAATGAACTGCCAATGTTTACTGTCAGGTAACCGAAACACCTGATTACAGGTAGACAACTGAGTGCAGGTAGAGGTAACCATATTTGGACATAATTACGCAAACTATAATAATGTGAGGACGAATGTTCTTACGGTGAAGGACTGAAAGATAAAGAAACGTCCCAATAAGTTAATATAATAATAAAAAAATCATTGAATGTAAAATGTAATATTGTAAACTGTAATATAGTAACATTAATGTAGTACTTAAGGAATGTAATAAGGTAAAATCAAGTTGATGTCAAGTGAGACAAGGATAATTCAGTGAAGTGTATATATAGTTGAGCTATAACGAATGTTATTTGTATATAGGGTAATAACCACATATACGACAGTGTACTTGTCTATGTACGTAATGTATCATATCTATAATTCTATGTATATGATGTACCATATTGACCACTCTATGTGTATAAAGTAACACACTGATGAAGATGAGGGAAACGGTGACCACCGAAAAATGTTTCGAGTAGGGAACGAGAAATTATAAGATATATAAGGAGGAAATGTCATGACGGGGGTTTGACAAAATTTAAATAATGGGTATTTCATTTTTGTCAAACGGGCATTATGTAACCGCAGTATCAGACAGCGATTAGGAGGTGGCGAATTAATCGAAATCACGAGAATTATAAAAGAAGATAAATTAATAAAAAATGCTTTGCTAAACTAATATAAAATATTGTTATATTAATATGAAATTAGAATGAAATTAGAGTAATGATGAAAATAGCGGTTTAATTAAGAATAAGATGGGAAGAATATAATTTAAGACAACTAACATGCTAGAATCCATGTAAGGGAGAGAAAATATTTCTGTAAAATCTGAACACAAGTCGGGGAGACAGGAAGAGGTGACCGTTAGCCTCTTTGTTTAAGGAAAGGTTCAATGTCTGAGAACTATAACAAAGAATGTGTAGGAACAATAAGGTTTTCAAAATGCGGTCAAGCGTAAGACCTAAAAGGATTTACTTTGCTGAGGTGATAACGATGTATACCGTTACAAAGAGCCCAGGGTAGGCGTGACCCAACTCACGGTGGGACGTAACGTCAATGAGTTCGATGAGTTTTGCTAACCAATAAAGAAAAATCGAAATAAAATGAGAAACCAATAATAATGTAAGATTTGAGAAATGGGAGAAGGGTGAGTTATTTTGGTCATGTGATAAGAGTTAGGGTGGGGATCAGAATAAAGTACGAACTGAATCGCAGAGTAGACGAAAAATCACTTCAACAGTCATACTACGATGGGAAAGACGTGTTAGTGCGCGTGAAGAAGAGGTAGTAAAGATTTCTAAGTCCGAAATGTAGGGAAGTCAAGAATAACGCAACCAGCGTGAGAGAAGCAGCAGAAGAAGTTTATAATAGCAAAGTATTCGCCGTATAAAGAAGTAAGAGAATTCTGTTAGGAAGTTTAGTAACAGGTGGTCACCGCTACAAATCAATCTGAATCAACGAACTTAGTGAGAATTAAATTAAATCATTTTTGCAACGAACCAGTGTATTATTGAGACAACTGAGCAGCCAACAAACAACAAATCCATTTCCTACAACCATTCACCTGAGGATAAGAGATCTCATAGCTCCAATTAGAACCCAAATCAAAAGTAAACACCAACCAATTGAAATCTGACATGCGGGTATGCCGCAAACCCAAACCCAATTGTAACTTCGATAAAATTTTCAAAATTTCCCTAGTTATTTCTGTTTAGTGCAGATAATTTACTGTACTCTATAACTCTAACATCTCCTCTCTTAACAGAAATGGATTAGTAGTATAGTATTTAATTTAAATTGGTCAGTACAATTAAATATATGTCCAGACTACTCTTCTTACTTCAGATGTTATAAATTGTTGACGAAATGAAGTAATAATTAATAGTAAATACTGGAACTGAATACAAGTTAGCTTAGTACAGAAAGTGGCACTTGAATGCAGTACATGTTAATTGCTAAAATGTTTGACTCATTTATAATATAACTAACAATAAGGCAGAAACTTAAATAGAATATGATAATTCAGTTATGTAAAAACATTTGCACATAAGCTTACCTCTATACAACTTATTACTCATAGTTGGCGAGCTACAAGTTAAGAGAACTAGAGTGATGTCCTATTTTTGTTACCAAAAATCTCAACACAATCATCATTAGAAATTCATTGTTCTTTTACACTAGTCGTGTGTAGGGCAAAGAATGGAAAGGTAGAGTCAGATTGAAAAATTCAATACCATAGTAGGGATTTGAACTACGAATCTTCCGGTCTTCCTCCGGCTGCTCTTAACCATTGAGTTAAAGTCTCCAACTAACTCATATTTTTTCCAGTAAATCACAAGGAGTTCTCATAAACGCAAGGGACAACACCGTAATAGCGACTTACTGTGCTGTAAGTACTTTAAGGCTCGGGCTTTATAATTCACAGCACTATTAGGTCAATTAATGGAAATTATGTACCTAATTGTTCTTTCACACTAGCTGTGTGTAGGACAAAGTATGAAAGGTAGAGTCAGACTGAATAATTCAATGCCATAGAATTGAACCACGGATCTTCACGTCTCCTTCCGGCTGTTCTTAATCATTGAGCTACCATTGAGTTTCCATGTTAGACCACTACCTTAATGGCGGCTTACTCTGCTGTAAGTACTTTAATTCCCAAACTTTATACAGTGCCTTATTTTTCACTGGTGATCGGCCGGCCTACTGCTTCTAGCCCAGTCAATAAAGGGCCAAAAACAGTGAATGTCGGAACTTTCACTGGTAAAGCTGAATTTTCTCCCAGTAGTAGACAACCATTAAAGAGACATTTTCTGAAAAGTCCCCGAAAAATCCAATGGAGTTTCCCCCCTTACCCCCCTTTAAGTTTAAATTGTAGACTTTTACGCAATAGCATACAAATTTTTAACCAAAAGTTTGTTAAGGTTATATTATTTGCAGTTTTATTCCCTGATAAATATTCTACAACTTCTATAATAACATAATTAATGATAAGTGCTGCAGTTTTCCCGTAAATTAATGAAATGTAGTAAATAGCAATATTTGTTAGCCACCTTCTACGTTTTTGCAAAACCATATTTTTATTCTTCACCAAATGAAAAAATGCTTCGAATAAAAATTGTAGCACATATATTCCTGAGTTCATCAGTATATAAACATATACATTTATGTGTATTACTCTACTAGTAATATAGAATAAAAATATGGTTTTTCAAAAACTTAGATAGGTGGCTAAAAAAATATTCTCTTTTTACTACATTTCGTTAATTTACGGAAAAACTTCTGCACTTATCATAAATTATGTTATTATAAAAGCTATAGAATATTTATCAGGGAATAAAACTGTAAATAATATAACCTTAACAAACTTTTGGTTAAAAAGTTGTATGCGATGCGTAAAACTCTACATTTTTAAACTTGAAGGGGGGGTTAGGGGGAAAGCTCCATTAGAATTTTCGGGGAATTTTCAGAAAAAAAATCCTCTCATCAAAGCCTATCATCATTGAAAAAATCAGCTTTACCATAAAGAGTTCCGACACAAAACCTTTATTGACTGGGCTAGTCGGCAGCGTGCCTTCTGCTGCAGCACTAACGGCCCTCCGACCGGGCGTAGGACAAAGTGTGGAAAACTAGAGTTGTGTTTATGAAAACTCCTAGTGATTTACCGGGAGAAACACGAGTCAGTTGAAGAATTTAATGTGGTGCTGGCATATTGGCCATGGTAGATCAATGGCTAAGAGCAGCTGGATGGAGAGCGGAAGAACCGTGGTTCAAATCCCTGCTACGGCATTCAATTGACTCTACCTTTTCATACAATCATTGTTTGAAGAGTGCTGCACTTTAAAATTAAATCAAGATGTTTATTTTAGATGCTTATTTCTATTCATTAAAACTGGCATAAACAACGCTTTGCATACGTGTACCCCAGAACAACAGGTGCACAAAAGGGGAATGGTTGAATGGGCATGCTTTTATCTGAAAAAAGAGAGAATTTACACGTATTAGGTGCGTTTGAAAATTTAAATTCACAATGGGACTGGAAGCACAAGCACGCAATGAAACTGCAATAGGAATGTCGTGAGAGATCTGTTTTTCAGACAGTGGTTTCCGAGTCAATTTTCTAGGACATCGGTTTGGCCTGTCGAGGAAACAGAGTCAAGAGTGCAGTTCCGTAATATATTATATTACTCGCCAGTATTTTTTTTTTTTTTTTAATCGTAATATCTTTTGCTCGGGAAATGACTGTTGAACAACGTATGTAGTAAATCAGCGATTTTAATACAGATATCCGTTTACAGTCGTGGAGATAACAACCCAAAGAGGAAGTTGAGACATTACGATAATGTCGCGCCATCAGCAGGACGGAGTTATGTGTCCAATTAAAACCCCAGTTGCTTATCGCTGCTTCTTTATATGGCCCTGCTTGAGGCCCTCTTCCAACAGTGCACAAATGAGTTTAAGTTATACAGGTTGTTTCAAAATGACACCAAACGATTATAGCTGTTGCGTAGTTTATAACTTAAGTAGTCTGAATTTGGTGTCGCAGCTTCGAAATTCTCTTAGGTATTGTGAGTTTGTGGGTTCCTGAAATTAAAAGTCCAAGTTGCAGAAATTCAAAATGTTCTTTATTTCCGTAGATGATGATGATGATATATATCATATATATATATATATATATATATATATATATATATATATATATATATATATATATATATATATATATATATAAGAGCGCTCAACTACGGCGGTCATCAGCACCCTTTAAAAAACTAGTCATGGCAAAAGCCAGATATAAAACTTTCTAAAAACTATACAAGTGTAACAGCACCTATTAAAAATACACGTACATAAAAACATCAATCAAAACCTACTAAAATTTTCGTTCACTAAATCCTAAACTCTAAACTAGACAAGAATCTGAAAACCTTCTCCACGGGTCTCCACGCACGGCCTACACGTGGCTGGGCCTGTTGACTGTCTCCCTCAATCAAGAAGAGGAGCCCACACGAGGGAGACTGTTGGCTCGGGACCCCGGGTGCGCCAAACCCGTACCTACCGAAGTAGGCCCCTGGGGGGTTATTTCCGTAGAAATACAGTTTGGTCAATCCTTACAGTAGCAGAATTACGTAACATACACAAATACAATCTTCAAGTTCGTCTGCCACACTCATAAACAATGTGTTCACTTTCAGAACACAGCTGCAGAGTCCAATTACCACTCTCTCATTACGACTGTCCATTCAACTAACCGCGGCTTCCTTTTATACGACCTTTATATTTCTTGACATTTCTGGAATGTTTTGTAACAAGAAATCGAACTCTCCAGTCAGCTATCTGTGTCTTTATCTGTTTCGGCAAGCTTTTATCTCCACGCTGCCCTATTTGTCCCTTTGTGCGCCCGGCCGTAACAATGCTTGCGACAGTATAATTTTATGCAGCATTAAATATTACATGATTTTGTGATTAGGCAGCGCAGAAACCACTGGTGTGCGAACCTCAACATTTGTTATTAAGACCCGGCCACGAAAACAAAAGCATTACTCCTTGCTCTTTATAAGTGTCCCTAGCCTACCTTTCAGGTAACTGGGCAAAGGGCAGTTACTTGTGAAAAAGTGGACTAATAACTCGGACAGTTGCAAAGTTGCTCTTCAGTGTAAAACTACACATTCCGTCCTAACAGGGAGGATTTTGCGCGTACTTAGATAGCAAATCTAAGCAATATGAAACGGTATAGGAACGCCAAAATGACGGATATGGTTTTGATGGATGGAAGAGCTGAAGGGAGTTCAACGAGCGCACGATCAATTTAGTTTCATTAAAAATATGAATTGTATAAATAGTGATCATGTTTATTTGTTTAACTTCAGAGCATTTTGTTATGATCTTAATTGTACAATACTTTCAACCACTTATTGTAAATATCAACAGCTTCCTTTTTAGTTACAAATGCTTTATTTAGCATTATCAAACACGGGAAATAAGATGCTGGTCTCATTGTATAAGTCATTTAGTTTTGGTTAATTTATCTACAATTCTTTGACGTTGTTTTCTGTTCTTTTTATCATTTAATGCTTCTATCCTCCACCTCACTAACATTAACTTCCCTCTAAAAGGTATAAATTGCGTATGTCCACCAGCTTCTTAGCCATCATGGACTGCTATAACGGAATTTTGGAACACGTTAAACACTCATAAGCAATAGTTAAGTAATAGCTTCTTTATTGCGGTTTCATAAGCCAAAGAAATTCTTAATAGTAGCAAGCTACTGTGGAGTATGCCAGTATGTTTATTAACAGCTACAGCACGTGGAACGGCGTGTGACCTATACCTGCGAACTCCGACAGCGTGAGGCACGCGTCGTTGCTATCACTGCCTAACTCATTCTGGAGAATTGTTATGAGGCCCTATTGGCGGTAAAAGCTACCTAATCTCTGTTTCATATAACCTTGCTCCGCTGACATGTATCACTCCGCGTGCAACTACCTTCCCCCTCATCCTAATTGGTTAATGCTTTCGTGCCATAGGACATAGGTGGTTGCCTTCCCGTCACATTTAAACCTGCAGTAAACGTCATAATAATTGCCAGGAATATAGATAAAAATCATACAAATAAGAATATGAAGGCATGCAAAAATAATGAAGTGATATGTTTTTTCGTATTACCAAAATCTGAAGACGAAACAAACTTAAAACAGAATCAATTGCCGGTATGTCAAATTTCATTTTGCGATTTTTATTTTTTTAAATAAATATTTTTCCCACATCATCAAATCTATGGGAACATTTAATTGTTTTAATAATTTAACTTCGGGATTTATTTCATGGTTAAATGACCAAAAATGGTATCCTTGACGACAAAGTGTGTTGACTGAGGATGTTGACCAATGTTCATGAAATCGATTTTAAAAAGAAGAAAGAAGTATTAACATCAACTTCTTAAGATAAATGGACATTAATTAACAAATATAATTTTATTTGTGTAATATCTAACTTAGAGTTTAAAGATAAGTGTACTGATGGTTTTAAATTTTGTCTCCTTAAATATGCGTGTGTAATAAATTTCATTGGCTTACACAGTTATCCCAACATTCTATTTTGTATTGAAATTTGAAATAGAAATGACGGGATCGAGTATTGAAGTATAGTGTATCAGTATCGAGAAAAACTGGTATCAGCCCATCCCTAATGTTCATGTTTCTCATATGTTAAAGATCGAAGATCTAATCCGGAACCAAAGGCGTGTCGGACATTCGTGAGAACTTTTAAAGATGACTCAAAGTATTTCCACATAAACAAATCGTGACAAATGAACACGTGTAGAAATGCACTGAAGCTGTCAGTGCGATAGTACAGCTTTGGCACTTGAGATCACCACATCACATAGTAAGACAATTCTCTACCTTTTTAATGCGCTGTTTAATGCAGTTTAAGTACGTAGAAATCATCATCAATTGTGATGTTTAAATGAGATTTGGATGCTTGAAGTGAAATACAGAATCAAAACCACCGTGAATTCGACCACTAAAAATTTATATATCGAGAGATCCAAAAACATCCTAACCGGCAGCGCGATGTTTTGCCTTCCGCGCCCTCGGCACTCGCCGTCTGCCGCTATCACAGAAAGGAGCGGATAACACCATGCAACATTTTTAAAACTACTTTTAAACGGTTTACTTTACGTGGAGATGTTGAAACTTACGTCCGCCGTTGTTCATACATGTTTGGCACCTCTTTAGGAAAGTATCCATCACGCAGTTTCACGTTTAGAAATGCTAACAATTTCCTGATGGATATTTTGTTTTAATTCTTCCAGGGTGTGTGGGTTTGTCTTGTAAACCTAGAGATAAACACCATAGGGGGTTAGGTCGGGGGACCGAGAGTTAAAATGTCTAACCACTCGACCATGGCGCGGCCGCTGAAGGAAATAATGAATAATAATTTTTCCTCTTGAAAAAATGTTTTTGAAAATTCAAACCAACAACAAGAAATATATAGAGCGGGATGTCTCGGGCGGTTTCGCCTGTGTCCCGCATTCGGGAGGCCCGATTTCGATTCCCGTGGCCAACCTACCTCACCCATGAGCTTTTTCGGGGGTTTTCCCGCTCGCTAGGCGAATTCTGGGTAGGTTAATTACATGCCCCGAATTTTCTGCCCCTCCATTTCATCTCCATCATCAGTTCACGTCATCTCCTATCTGGTGGTCTCAGGATAAGAAGTACTGGTAGATGTCTCGGCGGTGTATGACAGGATGATATCCTCTTCCAGTAGGTCGGTTGCCGATCTTCGGACCTGCTGCTGGGATCATTTTTGGACCGGCTGCCGAGATCATTTGCGTACCGGCTGCTAGGCCCATATTTGTAAGGGAGGAGCATATGGAAGGGCATGTGAGGAGCATGTCTGTTGTCCTGGCCTGCAGAGGGAGGTCTCTAAGTAAAATGTAGGAACTACGCCATCTGCACTATCGTGGCTCTTTGGGACGTGGCTCTCGGTCTCCTCTCACCTCATCCTTTCTCCCGGGAGTGCTCCACTTGTGGGCATAGATACAATGGATCAGAACTGGCCTCGGTTTCATACCCAATTTCTTTATCATCTCTTAAACGCACTTTCAGGCTTGTGGTGTATGGCGGTGTCCGGTTTGTGCATTTCTCGGTACTGGGTGGCTTTGTATGTGGCGTTGACGCCCTCACGTGGGAGGACGCTTGTCTACACCGGACCCGTGCGTTCCTGTGGCCTATACGCCAGTGACCCTCTGGCTTCCTGCAGTTCCCTTACTTCATGCCTACCTCATGATGCGTGTTAGCTGCAGTACAAGGTGTTATCCTCCGTAATCTATCCTTTACTCCTTACATCTTCTTTGAGCAAACATGCGCACCATCTGTCTGATACACCATACGCCACGAAACGTAGTAGTTCACGAACGTAGTGATAAGCATATGGAATAAAATGGAAATTATATAAATGAAATCGGGATAGATGAAAAACAACCTTAAAATTCACCCAGCGACGGAAAATCAAGAAAAACTCAAGTTCATAAATGTGGTAGATTCAAACCGAACTCAGGCCCTAACTAATGTGAGCCTTAAACGTTGCCGGGGAGCCATCTCGTTCGGTGTTTTGATAGTAAGAATCGTAATTGGTTATATTTTTTGTCATAAACTTTCGGTAAGCGCCCGCTTTATAATTGGGGAAATCGGTGACAAGGGCCTTCTCTCCTGATGCTACAACTTTCTTCCGCAGAGATGTAGATGAGTTGAATAGGTGCTCTCTTTGTGTAAGTTGTGAAATGATACATCCATATCTCATCGCCCGTAATGATGCGGCTTACGAAGTTATTGTCCTCCACAGACTATCTCTGTTACAAGCTATAATGCCATAAAATTTGCGTCTTCGTGTACAGGTGGTGCATGTCTCTCCGATTGACGCTAATCATTTTATGGACATTGTCGTTTGTGGTCTATACACATGACCCCCATTTCGAATCAGAATCACACAATCACTACAGTGTTTCAAATGTTGGCAGTATTTCACATTGGTTGGACGCGACATAGCATCAGCAGAATTCCGCCGTGATTCTCTGTGCAATTATGACCTTTGCGCACAAGATGCTTACTTCAGCTTTGGAATATGTCTCCATTTGATTCGCTATTTCAATCTCACACTATGATGAACATTTTATCCATGTCCGTAGCAGAATGTCTCTGCAGGGAGATCTGAACACTCTTGCTGCACAACGATCTTAGCGTCTGATAAGTGCACCTTTTTAATTCTTTTAAGGCTGCTCATGATAGAAGTATTACAGTGGTATATTTTCTATAGATTGATTTACTATGGTTTAAAAACAATTAAATAATTGAAGACCTTGGTACAAACGGTATGAATTCGTGCTATCAATTGTTCTGATTTAATACACTGGCGAAAAAAAATTGCAACCTCATCAAGGATTGCTTAAATTTAACGGAAAGTTAAATGAAACGTAATACGTCATGGTAGAATCATATGATAATAAAATAAACACAAAGGAAGCAGACATGTCCCAAGAAGGTATGTCCAAACATTGCGTCAATATTTGGTGTACCACCTTGGGCAGCAATAATGGCAAATAGACAATATTGGTGACGAATGGCATCCTGTGATGCACTGACCCAAGCATCTTGCAATTGTCGTTTGGCAATGGTTATGGCCGGCCTCCGAGAACCAGTCAGTATTTTCCCCATCATGTCACATACCTATTCAATTAAGGGACAGTGGGAGGTTGGCGAACTGTGCTGGTGAGGGCAGTGGAGGAGATTTCTTTTTTCAAAACTGAACATGCTCATCACTTGAAAATATTCAGGAAATGAAAAAAAAAAAAAAGTATATCCATGCTATAAATTTTACTTTTTCTTTGGTTTAAGGTGTATATGGAGCTTTAAAAATTATTATTCATATGCTTAAAAACCACATATATAATACTTTTAGTTTTCAAAGTAATGGCTAAAAATATTTGGACATGTTAAATTTTGATAAAGAAATGATGGCCATATCCAGTTTTGTTTAAAAAAAAAATGTCTTGCTAGTGAAAACAAAATACTGCCCTTTTTCATTGATTGCTTTACTATTCTACACTTTGAAGTGAAGAGAGCATGGACAGGTAAATAGTATTATATTTGAGGAATTTCTCAAGAAAGCAACATATTAGTGTTGTGAGAACATGACTTCTGCAAACAGCTGAGCTGGGTTATTCTAGGGTCTGGATCAGCTTATTTTTTCTTTTGGCTTCTCAATTTGGTTTCTGATTAAGGCTTCCCCTCTTCCTAGCACCGCAATTAATTTAATTGACCGTTACTTCCATTGATCTGTTCAAAATTAACTTTCTTTCACCTCAATGAGTACCTTATGTATAAAGAACAACTGCACTGCTACTAGAAGCTAATGTGTACACGAGAACTAATTACCCCAAACTGATTAAGTAAGAACACATTAAACCCTCATTAGTTTGGGGATAGAATGTCATTATATAATTTTCAAAAACTTACGGTAAAGGAAGCATATGACAAAGAGAAAATTTCTGGAAGTGGACATGTTCAGTTATGAAAACAAAACATTGACTGAATGGTAAATTATATTGGACATGAATAGAGTCAACATGAAAAATTCAATGCCATGGCCAGGATTTGAACCACGGATCTCCTGGTTTTCATGCAGTCCCTCTAACCCATTGAGCTACCATGGCCAACGTGCCGTTCTGACATTAAATTCTCCATTTGACTCGTATATTTCCCTGGTAAACCACTAGGGGCTCTCGCATCCGAGATACACTGTTTGTGGCGACCTACTATCGTAAGTTAAATGATGAAGCCTGGGACTCAAGTACTAGAGTCCTACTGCAAGAAGGCAGTTTCCAATAGTCAGTCCTGACACACCAGGTGCTACTTGTGCCCAGATCGCTTTCCTGGTTGTTGTGTGGGCACCCATAAAATGCGTCGATCCAGATATGCATTTGTACGTGGCCGCTCAGAACCTGGTCTACTGGAGTGAGAAGTTCCAAAGACCATTGCTGAAAAAACTGATGCACCACCAATATATTGTGTTCAACATGTGCAGCAGTTTGTCGATAGGTTCATCCAGCTTTATGCAGCCAACAATTTGACTCCGTTCAAATAGCCTGAAGCTGTGCACAAGGAGCACATTCGCTTCGTTGTAGTATGGCTTCACCTTAGACTGTCTTTTAACTCTGCTGTTCAACTATGATAGTACCATAATGACTGCCTACAAAGTGGATACAGAGATCAGAGAGACACAGTGCCATCCGCTGACCACGACACTTCGATCACCAACTCTCAAACCCCTCAGTAACCACATACTCTGCCCATGTTTCAATGAAGACAGTCCTGAAGACTGTTGCAACTTATGTAAATTTAAAGTCTTGGATCTTATATACATGTGAATTTACTGTATTGTCATACACATAAGAGCAACAAACCTAAATGTGAGTAATGTGAGTAACTAATACTCTTATATTAAATTATTTGTTTATTTTTTATTTAAAAGCATTGGGATTTTTCACAACTGAGAAGTTGGCAAAGTGCCTTTGTTATCAGAAAAATTAATATGTGCAATATTCTCTGCTCTTATACTACAGATTCTGGACGAGGACGAGGACAACTTGACAGGTACCATCTCAGGAAAAGTTGATCTTCATATACCCTGTTAAAAGAAAAAAAAATTGTAATTTAAAACAAAAGCCTATTAACAAAGTCAAACTGAAGTCACTGATCTTAAAAGTGGCACAGGGAAAGAATAAAAGTTACTAAAGTTTAATATTCTTAAACTTAATAAATCATGTCTGAAGGTGAATGAGCGAATTTCTTGAAATGATGACCAAAATGGCCTGGCATCCGAAAAGCTTAGGGCAAGGATGGGACAAACAAACATGGGGGCAGACAGACATTTCCTAAGAACATTTAGTATATTTTTCTTACCGATGTTTATAGCACTGTTCATTGTGAAAATGTAAGTACATCTAGCTGTATCAGCATATTGTGGAACGGATCTGTGATTATCTCAAAAACAATGTGCAATCCAGCTACAAAAACATTTTTTTTTTTGCTAGAAATATTTTGTGTTTATTTACCTGAACTGTAAGATTGCATTCCTTGCACATAAAGTTTATATGGAAAATGAAGGCGTAAACAAATTTTCTGGTTGCAATGGTGATGAATATCAGGGATCCAACTGTCAATGACAAAATTTATTGGAGTAAATATCTCCAGCCTGTCAGTCTCCTCAATTACATATTTTCTGTCTGCACGGGAGGCTGACTGACTAATTTTGGGTGTGGCACACTTTTGTCTCGCAATTAATTCAATAAAACTTTAAATCTTAATTAATCTTAATTTTAAAATTATTATTCCTTCATTATACATAATACTATTTAAGTAAATCCACTGTAACTATTTGGATCATATTTAACATTTTTAATGAAGATAAATGCACTTCCATGTTCAGTTTCACATGCAAGGAAGAATCCTGGTGTTGGAAATGAGATTCATGATATTCTTAGAATTAAGTTCCCTTGGAGAAACTTCAGCATGCAATCCCAGGTAGGTAATGGGAACAGCACAAGAAAGTTAGACTCTAACTTCTATACCCACTTCTATACCCGCAACATGCTTCTAACAGCTAACTCCTCCTCCAGCAACTTTCCTGGGCATCAAGAATAAACCAGGAACCAAAAGGAAGTTCAGAAAATGAGAAGTTAAACAAGCCCAGAGAGTATAAATCATCGAAAAGATAGGAATGCTAAGAAGAAGCTTGCCCACAAGGAAGAATATCTGCAATGAGAGCCCACAGTTTTACAAGGAAGGTAAACGCCTCAATTCTGCAAAGTGGTACCAAGCCATTGTGTAAAGAACGGAAATGACCGAAAATTCCTATCTCATAATGATATGATTGATACTAAGGATCCAACTCAAAGTTGATGATTGATGATTGATGATTGATGGCGGTGGCGGTGGTGGTGATGATTATCACAAGCTCTGACAATTATATTTTATTTTATTTTATAAACATCTGTTGAGATGGATGATGAGCTTAAAATGGTTTATTGTGTTTTAATGCTTATTTTATTTTTTTATTCTAGATTTTATCACAAATAAGAATATTTTCTGTTAAATTCAAACATACAGTGGTTCTTGATGTGTGTTTGGAGGAATTTAGTAACAGTGACGTCAAAATTAATATAAAACTTATTTGTGGTTGGTTTATTGACACTCGTCACTTACTTTTTCATATATTTATGAGAGACTAGTTTCAAAGGCCCTGGCCTCCATTTCCAATCTCTTCCCAACTGGCATCTGTTGTTATCTGCTCTCTCTGGTGGTGGAACTATGAACTTTTTTGTCAAATTATCTGCTGGCGGGATTTCAAAGTTCATTACGCGATCCTTATTTTTCCAGATGAATATGTTCTCCCATGTTGTCAATCTATTTTGGTTTATCATTCCTTTTAATAATTTTGGATTTGGATCAATGTCATGGTTTTCATTCCAAAAATGAAATGCTACTGCTGACTTGTCTTCTTGTTTCAATCTGATGTTTCTAAAGTGTTCTTTGACTCTGGTTTTTAAATTTCTTTTTGTTTGACCTATGTAGCATTTTTCACAATTCTTGCAATTTATTTGGTATATTCCAGATTTGTTACCTGAAGGAATTTCATCTTTTGTTTTTAAATTTAGTAATTTTAAAATTGAGTATCTATTAGTAGGTGCCAAGATGATATTTTGTTCTTTGAATATCTTTTTAAATTTATTAAATGTTTTTGGATGATATGTGAATGAACTGAATATGCTGTTGCTTTCTTTTTCTTTAATAAATGTGGTTGCTTCCTTAATGGTTTTCTTTAGTTTAGATTTTCTAATTTTCTTCAACACCAAACTTTTGTTGTATCCGTTTTCTTCTGCTATGTGTATTATTGCTTTTTGTTCCTTGAAATATTCTTCTTTTTCCATGGGTATGTTGACTAGTCTGTGTGTAAGGCTGTTTATTATTGCATGTTTATGTGTAATTGGGTTGTGGCTATTATTTTTTATATAATTTTCTGAATGTGTTGGCTTCCTGTAAATTCCAAATTTTATTTTTGTATCATTCCTGATGATATTTAGATCCAAGAAAGGTAGTTGTCCATTGATTTCCTTTTCTATTGTGAATTTGATAGTCCTTTCTTGCAGATTGAGTAATTTTAATGCATCATCTAAATGTTTACTTGGTACAATTGCAAAGATGTCGTCAACATATCTATACCAAACCTTGAAGATCAATGGGAAGGACTTTTTAATTTGTGTTTCAAATGCACTCATAAATAAGTTAGCCAAAAAAGGTGAAAGTGGATTGCCCATTGATAATCCTGATTTCTGCTTGTAGTGTTTTCCATTAAAGCTAAAGAAGTTTTGTTCAATGCATATTTTTGTTAGAGAAATATATTCTTCTGCTTCTATTGCTTCCATATCAATTGCAGCTAGCCATTTTTTTAACACAGTCTGCAATTTTTCTGTTGGTATGCTTGGAAATAAAGATGTGACATCAAATGAAACCAGTCTGTCATTTTTGTCCAAATTTATATCTTTGATTTTTTCTACTAAATCTAAAGAGTTTCTTAAATTTGCACTTTCAAATTTTGGAAAACTATTAAATTTACTTAGTAACCATTTGGCCAAATTATATGTGGGGGCATTTATGCTACTAGTAATAGGTCTCATGCCTTTCCCTGTTTTATGAATTTTTGGCAGCCCATATACTCTTGGTAATGTTGGATTATCTACTTTAATTTTGTGCAATTCTTTTTTGTTGATTATTTTGCTCTCTTTTAGCGTTTTATTTGTGGTTTCAATGCAGTACTTTAATGGATTAGTTTCTGCTTTTTGGTAATTACTGTCTTCTAACAAATCTTCCATCCTCTTTGTGTATTCTTCTTTTTCCAGAATTACTAGTTTATTTCCCTTGTCTGCTTTAGTATAAATAACCGGTTTCTTTTTAAGAGCTTTTATGATTTGGTTACTAAAATTCTTTTTCTTTTCATTTTTAATCTCTTCTACTATTTTGGAGCAGTAAAAACAAATGCTCCAAAATAGTAGAAGAGATTAAAAATGAAAAGAAAAAGAATTTTAGTAACCAAATCATAAAAGCTCTTAAAAAGAAACCGGTTATTTATACTAAAGCAGACAAGGGAAATAAACTAGTAATTCTGGAAAAAGAAGAATACACAAAGAGGATGGAAGATTTGTTAGAAGACAGTAATTACCAAAAAGCAGAAACTAATCCATTAAAGTACTGCATTGAAACCACAAATAAAACGCTAAAAGAGAGCAAAATAATCAACAAAAAAGAATTGCACAAAATTAAAGTAGATAATCCAACATTACCAAGAGTATATGGGCTGCCAAAAATTCATAAAACAGGGAAAGGCATGAGACCTATTACTAGTAGCATAAATGCCCCCACATATAATTTGGCCAAATGGTTACTAAGTAAATTTAATAGTTTTCCAAAATTTGAAAGTGCAAATTTAAGAAACTCTTTAGATTTAGTAGAAAAAATCAAAGATATAAATTTGGACAAAAATGACAGACTGGTTTCATTTGATGTCACATCTTTATTTCCAAGCATACCAACAGAAAAATTGCAGACTGTGTTAAAAAAATGGCTAGCTGCAATTGATATGGAAGCAATAGAAGCAGAAGAATATATTTCTCTAACAAAAATATGCATTGAACAAAACTTCTTTAGCTTTAATGGAAAACACTACAAGCAGAAATCAGGATTATCAATGGGCAATCCACTTTCACCTTTTTTGGCTAACTTATTTATGAGTGCATTTGAAACACAAATTAAAAAGTCCTTCCCATTGATCTTCAAGGTTTGGTATAGATATGTTGACGACATCTTTGCAATTGTACCAAGTAAACATTTAGATGATGCATTAAAATTACTCAATCTGCAAGAAAGGACTATCAAATTCACAATAGAAAAGGAAATCAATGGACAACTACCTTTCTTGGATCTAAATATCATCAGGAATGATACAAAAATAAAATTTGGAATTTACAGGAAGCCAACACATTCAGAAAATTATATAAAAAATAATAGCCACAACCCAATTACACATAAACATGCAATAATAAACAGCCTTACACACAGACTAGTCAACATACCCATGGAAAAAGAAGAATATTTCAAGGAACAAAAAGCAATAATACACATAGCAGAAGAAAACGGATACAACAAAAGTTTGGTGTTGAAGAAAATTAGAAAATCTAAACTAAAGAAAACCATTAAGGAAGCAACCACATTTATTAAAGAAAAAGAAAGCAACAGCATATTCAGTTCATTCACATATCATCCAAAAACATTTAATAAATTTAAAAAGATATTCAAAGAACAAAATATCATCTTGGCACCTACTAATAGATACTCAATTTTAAAATTACTAAATTTAAAAACAAAAGATGAAATTCCTTCAGGTAACAAATCTGGAATATACCAAATAAATTGCAAGAATTGTGAGAAATGCTACATAGGTCAAGCAAAAAGAAATTTAAAAACCAGAGTCAAAGAACACTTTAGAAACATCAGATTGAAACAAGAAGACAAGTCAGCAGTAGCATTTCATTTTTGGAATGAAAACCATGACATTGATCCAAATCCAAAATTATTAAAAGGAGTGATAAACCAAAATAGATTGACAACATGGGAGAACATATTCATCTGGAAAAATAAGGATCGCGTAATGAACTTTGAAATCCCGCCAGCAGATAATTTGACAAAAAAGTTCATAGTTCCACCACCAGAGAGAGCAGATAACAACAGATGCCAGTTGGGAAGAGATTGGAAATGGAGGCCAGGGCCTTTGAAACTAGTCTCTCATAAATATATGAAAAAGTAAGTGACGAGTGTCAATAAACCAACCACAAATAATTTTTATATACAGTGGTTCATTAAGCTCTTTGAGGTGACAGGTAATAAAGTCACACTTATATTTATTTTTCATAACTTAAAATATAGTGTTCTTATCATGACTGATTTAAAATTACAGTTTTCAGATTACTTAGGCAATGAAAGCAAATACTTATGTATAAAACAAAATTTGAATGCTAAATGTATTCTTGTTGTAAAGCATTCTTATCCAAGCTCTCAGTTTAATTTCTTACTAACATTAGTTGTGTTTGAATGAAAAAATAATTCCTTATGAAATAAATGCCAAGGAAAATGTTAAAATGTTTCTCTTTTCTTTTCTTTTTCTTTCTTTTCTTTTTCTTTCTTTTGGTAATTTACGTCCTCCAACACAATAAATGAAATGGGTGAAGTGATGCTCAAATGAGTCCAGGATCCATGGAGCTTAGAGTTACCCGATATTCGGCTATCAGGATAAAGGAAAACCCCAGAAAAACATTATCCAGGTAACTCAACCTAACCGAGATTCGAACTCGGGACCTCTTGAATGTGAGACAGATATGCTACCATCTACACTACCAAGGCGGGCTGAAAAGGTTTAGCTAACTGAATTATGTTCAGAGAATAATATGCACCTTGACTTTTGATAACCAAAATATTAAATCATGTCATTAATTAGAAATATGCAGTAAATTACAATAGTGGTATAATTAAGATATAACACATGAAATTATCAGAGAAGAGCTAAGATATCGAAAACAAAAGGCAAAAAAAAAAAATACACTGTACAAAATGAAAAAAGCTAGAATACATTCTTCTAAGAGCATATTCATATTCACTTAGATCTTTCATACAATCATGCATGCATGATATGGAATTGTCAACACAGTAACAATAGTAATACAAATTATTAATGAAAAAGGTTTACAAAAAAATTATAACACACATACACACATCCTAATCAGCAAGCATTTACAGTTATACAAAATTATCTAGTTACATATTTTATTACGGAATGTTCTCATAGAAAAGATTAAGCTTTTTTTAAATTCTTGTAATTTTCTACCTTTTTGTATTAGGAAGTAGCCTACTGAAGAATTTTATTTCATTATGATAAGTACTGTTTTTGTCTAAGTTTGTCCTACAATACTGGACATGTGCATTTTCTTTCCGTCTTGTCCTATAACAGTGGATCTCTTTGTTACCTGACATGTAATGTCTTATTACTGGGATATGATAACTCCTAATATGTAGATATGCATTACAGTTATGACCCTTAAGTTTTTAACAAATTTCTTCATGAAGATCTATTTGCTTTACTGGTCACTATTCGTAAAGCTCTCTTGTATAAATGAAATACCACTTCCGATACTGTTGAAATATCCAAGAACATTATTCCATACCTTATATGACTATGGATGTGGGCAAAATATGCAATTCAATTCAACAAAATTTTCAATTCAATTCAATTTTATTGCTCGTTATAACAAGTACAATAGTATACACAATTGAAAACTTGTTTAAGATCATAGTCCAGTTAACAATAAATAAAGACAATCAATACTATTAGAAGTAATAACAGTTAAAGTGCTAAAATAATACATAAAGAGGATTGTAATACAAATACATTGATAAAAAGTTACTGTAGGTCAATTACAATATTATTATCATTCAGAAATTCTTCCACGTCATAGTAAGCTTTTGATTTAAGAAAATTAGTTAATATATGTTTAAACTTAGGTAATGGAGTAATATTTATAAAATTTATTGGTAATTTATTAAATAATTTACTGCCAATATAATCAATGCTTCTTTCATACAATTTTAATCTATGTGATTGAGTTATCAAGTTCTGTTTTCCTCTTGTGTTGTAGTTATGAATAGCTGAATATTGAGGCAAAGACCTATTTCGTATATACAATATGGATTTTAATATAAAGATAGTGGGAAGGGTTAGTATTGAAAGAGTTTTGAATACTTCCTTACAAAGACTATACATTGGCAGATTGGCTATGTATCTGATGGCTCGTTTTTGTAATGCAAAGATTTTTCTGAAATTGGCTTTAGATGTTGGTCCCCACAGCTCTATGCCATATGTAATAATTGAATAAATGAAAGCAAAATAGACTATCTTGGCAGTTTCAGCTGATACAAATTTTGATATATTACGTATAACAAAAAGGGCTGATGATAATTTCTTTTCAATTTTATTAATATGTTCATTCCATGTTAGTTTACTGTCAACTGTTAAACTGAGAACATCCAAATTATCGATAGGTAGAATCATATCATTGTCCAAGTATATATGAGGCTCAAAATGAGTGGTTTTAAAATTGGAAATTATTAATTCATTTTTTTTTTTTTTTTTTTTTTGCATTAACACATAATTTAGAGTTATTAAAATATTGAGTTATACTATTTACAATTTCATTCATTTGTATTTCTAGGTTATTAAGGTCTTTATTCTGAAATCCCATCATCGTATCATCAGCATAGAGAGCTAGGCCATGCTCAAGTCCAAGGTCATATTTGGTATGGAATAATTGCGCACTTGTGCACTTCTATTAAAGGATGTATTAGTTACCCTTTTCAATTATTTAAGGTTTAGCATCCTCCAATTTGTTTCCTTGTTAACATATTTATGTGTGTCCCACATTTTAGGTATTCTGTTAAAATTATCCCCAAGATATTGGTTTGATCTTGATATAGTATAATTTTGCTGTCCAGATATATTTGTGGCTTTACCAAATTTTTATGATGGCTTGCGTGAAAGCTGATCACAACAGCTTTTGTGTGTTTATTAGCAGTCTGTGGCTTAATCCAGGATGTCACTTTCACTAGATTACCATAATTTTTTCCTTAAGATTTCATTCGTCATTTGCTTTTAACAGTAGATTTGTATCATCAACATATAACACCACTTCAGATTGCTGAATACTTAATGGTAGATCATTTTTATAAAGCCACATATAGATGCCTGTAGTATCCTCTTAGCTCAACTTGTAGATTTGCATCTTTTTATACTAAGGTGTTCTTTATTAACATTGCTGATTTCTATTTGTGATAAATATAATTTAAACCAAACATTGCGCACTCCTCTAATACCAACAGGCAGAGGTAGTACTGTTTTTAGATGATGAAAATGCCCTTATAAAAGCAAAAGGTGACAGAACTAAAGGAAAAAATAGACAGTAATATAATGAAACTTGGAACATGGTTTAAATCCAACAGGCTGTTAATAAACACAGATAAAACAGTTATGAGGTTTCATAGTAGCCAAAATAAGAATTATATAACAAATCTACAAATAGAATTAGATGGGGAAATATCAAGGGAAACAGAATTTCTGGAAGTATAGATAAGTGATGATTTAAAATGGCAATCATACATAAATATGTTAACCAAAAAACTCAGTACAGGATGCTATATGTTAAGTACATTAAAAATGGTCACCAGCACACAGGTTCTCAGAAATGCATATTTTGCTCTTGGTCATATTTGGTATGGAATAATATTTTGGGGTGTAGCAACTGGCTGGGAAGAGGTATTTAAAATGCAGAAGGGAGCAATAAGAATAATGATGGGTAAGACCAATAGAACATCATGTAGGGAGTAGTTTAAAACCTTAAAGATTATGCCCATGACCTGTATATACATGCTAGAACTAATATACTACATTTAATCACACAAATATGAACTTTTCGAAAATTCACAGGCAGAGAGATGATTTACATATTCAACACTGCAGGACTAACCTAGCCAAAAAAAGTGCACACCACATCGGAATAATTCTGTATAACAAACTGCCTACCATGATTAAAAACGTAAGAGATCTAAATGTATTCAAATAAACTCTTAGGTCATTCCTATTAGTTAATTCATTTTATACAGCAGCAGAGTTCCTGGAAATGTGATTAGGTAAAATATGATAGTTGATGTAATTAATTTATACTTTCTAACCATGAAAATAATTGTATGTTGTACACTTTTAGTTAGGAATAGGATTTTACTGTATGCGTTCTTCTAATTTTTATTTGTTTTTTCTTGATGAAGCCATAAAGATGTAATTTTTTTAAGCGCTGAATAAATACTACTACTACTGCCATACACCTCTGGCTTTTAGTAGTAAACTATGATCAATCACTTTGTACACCTTAGCTGGATCCGGAACAAACATATTGATTTCTCTTTCTGTTCAATGATAACTTTTTCAACTAGCTGCTATTTCAGGAAATTTTCTCTGCCTAAAATCTCGTTATGCATCTCTGAGAATGTTATTTTTCCTAGAAAATTACTAATTTTATTGTACATTGACCTTTCCAATTTCTTTGAGAATACTGATAGCATACTAGTCTGAAATTCTGTAACACATCTGGAGGCACTTTTTATGAATGGGTTTAACTTTAGCTGTTTTTTAACTTATCTGGGTATACCCCATCCTTGAATGAAGTACTGTAAATATTAATTAAGTTTTGCTATTTCCTCTATACAATCCTTGACTGCTGAATCAGGAAGATCATCTAGACCAATTGATAGATTGTGTTTCAATCTTTTGTTATAATTATTATTGGTTTCTTTTTATTTATATATTTAATAAATATTACACATGTTTTACTTTACAGCCTGCCTCGGTAGTGTAGATGGTAGCATATCTGCCTCACATTGAAGAGGTCCCGAGTTCGAATCTCAGTCAGGGTGAGTTAGCTGGATAAGCTTTTTTCCAGGATTTTTCCCTATCCTGAAAGATTAATACTGGGTAACTCTAAGCTCTATGGACCCTGGGCTCACTTAAGCATCATTTCACTCATTTTATTCACTGTCCAATATTAGTTGACGTTGGAGGACGTAAATTACAAAAATAAAAATTTACTTTACATTTTCCATTTACAAAATTCTATTTTAGCTGGATCATTGTTTTTTGTCCTTCATACATCAATTCAAATTGCTTTACTCTTGACTCTTCCCAGCTTTCTCACTTACTACTTTCCATATTGCCTTACTTTTGTTTCTTGCGCTTTGAATATGTTTATCATTTTGTAATTTCTTTGCATTCCTAATACCTTCTTTGTAAAATTATTTTATATTTCTCAATATAGCTTATGGTTTCCCTTGAAATAATTCCCATTTTTTCCAAAATGTACAGGAACTTTGATCTGAGGACACTCATATTCCATTAGTCACACACTCTTTATGCACTTGTTTTTCAACAAATAATAGTACAAAATACTCTCAATTTATTCGAGGTAGAAGATACATGAATAACTGAGAAGCCCATAATTTAATGCTTTTGAGGTACAACATTAATATGCAAAGAGGAAATTACTTTAAAATCTTGTTCTTAAATATGTGTTCTTTGTTAAAATATTTATTCAACTTTTGTGAAAAGTTACTAGAGGCCTGTTATTTCTTAAAATTTTCCATGAAGTTGCCCTGCTTCTGAGAGGTGTTGTCCAGTCTGCATTATCCCATAACCAGCACTTAGTTTCGCAACAGTTTTTCCTTTCTCAAACTTTTCAATTAATTTTATTTGTATTTTAATATCAACACATGTTTCCTTTTCATTTCTCCATCTCTTTGACAAATGTCTTTTAACTTCTTCATTGAACTTAGAGGCTGAAAACGTCAAACTTGTTTTCAATTACATGGAACAGGTTAGCCAATAACAATGGAATGATACTCTTTGTCAAGCAGTGGTCATTTAAACAATGGAAATGGAATTATTGCCACATGGTTCATTTATTATTGTTTACTAGAGAAAAATAATGTATAATGTCTATACAATATCTTCCATGTGGGGGATGCACGGATAACACACAAACTAGATAATTGCACAAGAATAATTGTGAGTGTACTATAATTACCAAAGATTTAAGAACTATTAATATGTTATTATACAATACTAGATTCCAATGCTAAGCAATATTTAAGCTGCAGATGTTTAGCACTGTAAGTACAGGATTCAAGATCAAACACATGAATTTACTCCATTGAAACAGAAATGTTTCCTAAATTTTTTATTTTTCTCTTGGTGCTACTTGTTCTCATTCTCTCTTTTCTTCACTTCTCCAACTCTCTCTCTCTTTCACTCTTGCTCTTTCCCCTATGCAGTTATTTTCACAGAAGGTATCACAAAAAGGAATATCTGAATGAACAATTATTGTAATTGCAAGTAGGTAAACAAACCGTCTGGAAAGAAGCATTGCTTATTAAGAGACTGATACACAGCCTCATACTCAAGCTTCTCAGAAAATATACTTCTGGTAAGATTTTGTCATCAAAGCTTCTTGGAATACAATAATTAAATTTAATTCATTTCTATTCATTTCTACTCACCATATGAATTCCAATACTGACTTCGTAAAATTTAAAGCTTTATCACTCTTTTTTGAATTTTGAAAATAACATTTTCCCAATTCTCTCAAAATTAATCCCATACCTTATAATATTACAGAATTATGTAAAGGAAAAGCTTCTCAGAAGCTTAGGTCTAGCTCTATCCTTACAATATTTATTGCAAAACATACCTAACTACATTTTGCTGCTAATTTTTCACTTGCACCTCCTCTCTTAAATTTGAGTCTATCCATATCCCAAAGAATATAATATGTTCTGCATAGTTTATTTGTTCATTTTTTAAGTGAGGTTTATGCTGCTTTTTAAATGTATAAAGGAATTTGAAAGTAATGAGTCGGTAATTCAAACACAAACATCACTTAAATTATCCTTACTTGGCCATGTTTCGGAGAACGGTTTGTCCCCATTGTCAGCAGTTATCCGACTGGTTGCATCCGTGGTTTCCTGAAGTGAGCTGTTTGTCTGTGGTGGCATCTGTTTTCTGCGAGATGAACTTCCAAAGAGAGTTTTCAGGCGGCAATTCAAAATTTACAGTATACTGTTTGTTTTTCATAATTAGTAACCTTTTGCTTCAAATAATGTATAAAGGAAATTTGTTGTCCTTTTCCTTTATTTATTACCAAATGATTTTGTGAAAATCATTTTGTGTTATTTCCACTTACCATGTCTAATTTCAATTTTGTTTCATAGTACTAGCACAAGTGACTGATATATTTGTACTATCTGCAATTACAAAAATGGTTCTTCTGGGAATGTTATTAACTAAACCACTAAGCATTTTAAACATTGTACATTTGCAATGTATTATTTAAGGATGTATTTAAGGACATCACTCCTCTCAAAAGTAAAGATAACTTACCAACCAAAAGGATTAGTAGGTTCACATTCCACCCAAAAATTCATAACAAATTGAATAAATTGTTTCTTAAATATGGCATAAAATTAGTTATACAACAAATACAATTACAGGAAAATATCCCATTATCCATTAAAGAAAACTTTGCTAAACACTAAGACATAGGGATTTATCAGATCGATTGTGAAGACTGCCATGAAATAAATATATATAGAAATAACCAAGAGAAATCTACAGACCAAACTAAAGCAACACTGATTAAATTTAAATATTAAACAAATAGACAAATATACAATTTGACCAATAGTACATAACAGCAAAGAGAGCTTTAGAAAATAGCAAAGCACTAACCAGTAGAGCTCTCAGTATGGGAAAAAATTCATATCACCGAAACTCCACATAGAGTACAGAATTTTGAAATTCCCCCAGCAGATGACATTAAAACTTCCCAATAGACGGCTAAACAATAGACAAGCAGTACAACTGACATTAAAGTAGAGGATCCATTTTCATATACCAGGGGACGACAGTTGACAATGATGACAAATGTTTTTGGAACACATTCTGGGTTTAAATTTAGTACCATTGTACAGTTAATCAGTTTAACAAATATTGACCCTGGTTTCTTTTTTTTTTTTTTTTAAATTCAAAACGTGTTTTGTTTTCAAATTTTCAATCATCAATACATGCATAATCTCTATATTAATTATCCTTTGAATGTAAAAATTAATCTAACTTTTGAGAAAATATTAATAAGATGCTTTAATGTTAAACAAGATGCTTTTTAAATGTAATATATAAGCAGTTCAATTACTCAGTTTTACCATAATTATTGATCCTTGTTTGAAAGCTTGATTGTTACTCAGATATATAATAATAAAAGTAAAAAATATTGTATCTGGCTCCTCTGTTTCTTTTCTTTCTGCAAACCCAAGACACCAAAAGATATATCTTGAGCAACCGAGTAGATAAAGAACCTTCTCAGTTGTTAGCAATGTACTATTAGTTCACAGACTTCGGTTAAAAATTATTACACAAATAAAAATATTTATGTAATACTTGTTGCTTCAGTGCGACTAGCTTCATTTTCTGTGTGTTCGGTTAGCAAGTTTCTCTCTTTATACAATTATTTGGCATGCTTGTTACAATACAGTAAGACCTTGTTAGCCCAGACCTCTTTAACTCAAATATCCAGATAATCAGGACCAGTTTTTGAAACAAACAGAAAATGTTGTTTAACATAGTAAATAAAGATTTGTTTTACAGATGGTAAATTGCTATTCTCAGTAGGTACATTATTCAAATTCTCTTGCCAGCAGGAAAATTCATTGCGCTCAACCCACCTGCTTGGGATCAACATCAAGCTTCTTTGATAATAGAACATTTAATAAAATAGAGGACGATATGGAGCAGCTAAGACACAAGTTTCAGGTCATAGTATTTTTGTTAATGGGGGATTTAATTGCTGGAATAGGCAAAGAGAAAATTAGATCAATAAGGCATGATGCTGAATTAGGTAGGGGAAAAGTACATGATTGGGTAAGGAGTAGCAAGGACAAGGTTCTCAATAAAGAGGGGGTAAAATTGATCCATTTCTGCAAACTAAATAACTTGTTTATATATAATGGGGCAGTAAAAAGAGATGAGGATGATGAATATACATTTGCAAATAACAATGGTTGACTAAATCTTGTGTGTATGTGTAGTGTTTAATGCCCGCTTTTACTACATACAGTACCGCAGGCGGTGACACTGATGATACATGAGATGAAGATGGAGCACCCGTGGAATGAGATGGCAGGGGAAATCGGAGGTCCTGGAGAAAACCTGCCCCAGCGCCGTGTTGTCGACCACAAATCTCACTTTGCAGTTGCCTGGGATTGAACCCAGGCCACCTTGGTAAGAGCCATGCGGTCTAACCACTGAGCCACGGGGTGGCCTTAAATCTTGTGTAGAGCTGAGCTCATTGAAAGAATTAATAATTTCAAAATAGCAAACAAAATACTGAGTAGTGGCCACTTTCTGTTAGGGATAGAAATAGGATTGATAGAAGAAGAAAGTGAGAGAAAGGAGGAAGGTGAGCTTAAAGTAGTGAATGCATTTAGATGGAGGGAAGAAATGCAGAAGAAATTCCTAGATGAATTAAACTCAGAATCATAAAAAATAATAAGTGTAGGTATAGAGGTTGCATTGAATGAGAACAATATAGAAATAGAATTAGAGTTAATGAAACTAATTGTTACAAGGGCAGGGATAAAAATGAAAGTAAAAGGGAAAATGAAACGAACAAGTAGTGGGTTGTTTGATGAGGACTGTGGTAGGGTGAGACAACATGGCTTGTTGGTGAAGAATGGGGGAGGCTAGAGATAGGATGATTATGGTCATAAGTAAAGAAGCGTACAAGAAATTATTAGATGAAAAATAGAATGAGTGGCAGAATAGTATTCGAAAGAAAATGAAGGATGCCATACAACAAAAAGATAATAATAAAATATGGGGTATGGAGAGTGAAATGAATATACAGAAGGGGTAAAAAATGAGATATCACTTTAGGGACCTAGTTGCAGAAAGGGAGTGGATAAATAGATAAGGAATACAGTTGGACAACGAGATACTAGACAGAGAAATTACTCAAATGGAAGTTTTTCAACAAATAAGAAGCTTAAAGGGTGGTAAAGCAGTGGTCATGCATGGATGGGATCCTAGAGGAGTTTTGGAAGAGGTACAGGGTAACACCAAGTGGATTAAAGAATATAACTAATTTATTTAACAAGATGAGAGACAGTAGGAAATTATCTGACTGCTGGAAAACAAGTGTGATTGTACTAATATTTAAAGGAAAGGGGAGCGTAAATAGGCAGGAGAATTACAGGGGGATAAGCTTACTATCTATAATTGGGAAATGTATACAGGCATACAATCAGACAGACTAATGGATTGGGCAGAAAGAGAAAATAAAATATCAGAATTTCAAGCTGGACTGAGAAGGAAAAGGCAAACTATATACAATGTCATAAATATTAAAAGCAGAAGCACAGTGAAGTATTCTTCATTTTTGAGTGTGATTTATGAGTCACTATGTTTACACTCAAAATTCACTTACTTGTTGTTGTATAATTGAAACGTTTTCAAGATCATTCGATCTCATCCTCAGCTGTTTGGTGACTCAATTCACTATTCAATTATACAACAATAAGTAAGTGAAGTTTGAGTGTAAACTTATAGACTCATAAATCATACTCAAAAATACAGACAATGTGTTTATAATCAAGACACTAAGGAGATTCTATATGTTTTTTGTGGACTTTGAGAAACCTTCGACATGATAAACAGGGTGGCTCTAAAATGGAAATTAAGAAGAAAAGGGGTGAGCGAGAAGTTTATAAATGAAATCGGCAAAATTTTTAGTGGAGTGAAATTCAGAATAAAATGTGGGCTGAATGTACTAACAGAAGAGGCTGAACAGAAGTTAGGCTTCAGACAGGGGTGCAAATTGAGTCCTATCCTATTCAATTTATTTATGGATGACATAATAGGGAGGGTTAAGAAAAGCAATGCCCATTGCCCAATAATAATGAACAAAGAGATCCCTGGATGATTTAATGGTAGGGGCAATTTCCGTGTTAGGTCTACAAAAATCAATAGAGGCAATTCATAGGTTTTGCACTGACTGGGCATTAAGGATAAATAGCAAAATATGAAAAATAATGGCATTTAAAAGAGGATCAATTCAGAAGAAGGAGACGAGTGGTACATAGGAGATCAAAAGGTAGATGGTAAAGGAGTATGACTATTTAGGAGTTAGGATGTGTAGCAGTGGAGGGTGGGGTGCACAAGCCAGAAAAGTTATAGCAGAGGCTGTAGTGCTAAGACTAACTGTAACAATCTAGAACACCAGCAGAAATTTTACAGCACATAATTGGTTCATTAGTACATCCCTGGTGAATGAGCTGGGCAAAAGACAACTTTCTTTCGTCAGCACAATATACAAGAACATGAAGGATTTGCCCTGTAATTTTACATCTCCAAAAGGTTGCAGTCAACAAGAAAGTGTATTTGTCTTCATAAGAAAATGAAACAATCGGTGCTCCAATCCCTCTGCCATCTGGTGTTAGGGGTACTAAGTTTTAATACTTCATTTAATGCTGGGATTTCAAAATTTATAACTTTGTCTCGGTTTTTGATGATGAATATTTTTTCCCAAATATCCAATTCTATATGTGTACTTAAAGATTTTAACAGTTTTATATTATAGCCAATGTTGTGGTTTTCTGTCCAAAAATGGTGTGACACTGTGGATTTTTCTGTTTGTTTCAACTTTATGTTCCTCTGATGTTCTTTTTGCCTGGTTAATAAGTTTGTCTTAGTTTTTCCTATGTAGCTTTTATCACAGGTTTCACAGTTTATCTGATAAATTCCCGATTTCAAAGGGTTGGGGATTGAATTTTTTAGTGACCTATTTAGCAGGTTCCTCAGACTGAATTTGTTTAGGGTTGCTAGTTTTAAGTTTAGTCTTTTGAAGATTCGTTCAAATATTCTAAAAGCCCATGGATGTTATGTGAATTTTCTATATTTCCAGTTTGTGTTTTTAAGCGATGTGAGAGTGGTCTTTTTTTATATTATCTCGAGTTTTTCCTATTTTTTCATTATGTTCCTTATGATGGCTAGGTTGAATCCATTTAATACTGCTATCTCTTATCAGATAAACTGTAAAACCTGTGATAAAAGCTACATAGGAAAAACTAAGAGAAACTCGTTAACCAGGCAAAAAGAACACCAGAGGAACATAAAGTTGAAACAAACAGAAAAATCCACAGTGTCACACCATTTTTGGACAGAAAACCACAACATTGGCCATAATATGAAACTGTTAAAATCTTTAAGTACACATATAGAATTGGATATTTGGGAAAAAAATATTCATAACCAAAAACCGGGATAAAGTTATAAATTTTGAAATCCCAGCATTAAATTAAGTATTAAAACTTAGTGCCCCTAACACCAGATGGTAGAGGGATCACAGCACCGAAGTAGTGGAGGAGGAGGAAGAATGTTCCTTTAGTCACCAAACAGCTGAGGATGAGATTGAATGAACATGAAAACGTTTCAATTATACAACAACATAGTAAGTGAAGTTGAGTGTAAACATAGTGACTCATAAATCAAACTAAAAAATGTAGAATACTTCACTGTTAATAATGCTTCTGCTTATAATATTCTACATGTTTTGTCGGAACATCAGAATGTGAGGAGAAAAAGCCTAAAATAATCATGATTACAACGATACTAAATCTGGAATTGATGCAATAGATAAACTACTTGCTACACATGTAGCCAGAAAAATATGTAATTTTTAACCATATGTTGAATAATTCAGATATTAATTCTAGTGTTAACTTTCTTGGAAACCAAGAAAAATATTCCACAAGACAGAAACATTTGAAAGTGCTCTCCTTAACTTTGCTGTTGCAACAGCATCAAAGCTACTCAATGATCTAAAGAGCTTCTAAAGGAATATAAAGCCAAATAACAGCAGATCAGTTGCCGAATGCACCAGAATCATTCATAAAGAAACGATATGAACCAAGAAATAAGGACAAAAAGAGCAAGTTAGAAATGCAACGCTCCTCTCTTTTTGAGAAAACATGTCAAAATTATTTACGATAACTACTTAGTCAGGGAAAACAGAAGAAATAGCTGATGGCTCTAAGTAACTGAACATTTCCAATGACATATCTTGTCACTATCTTAAAAGAATAGGTTATTCTCTTTACATATACTTGATACACTTGTAATGCACACTCTATTCGTATTATATATATTGTAATTTACATCCTCCAACGTTAAGTCATATCGGACGATGAATGGAATGAATGAAATGAAGCTCAAATGAACCCGGGGTCCATGGAGCTTAGAGTTACCCGACATTCATATTTCAGGATAAGGGAAAACCCCGGAAAAAACCTTATCCAGGTAATCCACCCTGACCGAGATTCGAACTTGGGACCTCTTGAACGTGAGGCAGACATGCTACCACCACGCTACCGAGTCGGGCTGATATTATATTTTAGCTGATGTATTTAAGATGACTATACTAATAAAAGTCATGTATATTTAGCCTAAATAAAATTGTGGGGGAAAAAATGAAAAAAAAAATGAAAAAACAGAAATACAGACATATAATCACATAAATACAGCGCAGGCTTCCCAGACCCCATGTGACCAACAGTTTTCTACCAAGGCACGTACCTAATGGAGGGTTAACTTTATATAAAAGCATACAGCATACCAGGAGAGAAAGTTTCTGGGTCCTGAGACGCAGAGCGATTGCAGAAGGTTCCCACACCCTCCCTGGATAGGTTTATGACACTCCATATCAGTAGTTACAGACCATTCAAAAACATTCTGACAGCTTCTACTTTCTTGGATGAATCTTCTCGGTTTTTGTCTACAGAGTGAATAGGGCACATGCTTTTCAACGGTTCTGCTCCTTGTGTAACATGTGTTCCCTGTCATACACATTCACTGTCCTTGTCCCACTGTGTAAGGGAGCACATTCCTTTCAGGGACCATCTTTGCGTTGCTGGACAGTAATGTAATTAGCAAGAAGTTATAACTGTAGAAGTAGTTCCAATCAAGTAGAGTGGTTTTGAAGTAAACATTAGCATGAACTTAAACACTCAAACCAAATTTAAGTTAAATTTAATTGAGGCTGTAGTTGACTAAACACTCCAAAGTTTTCACTTACCACATATCTTACACAAACATTTTTCAAACAGTCTGGACTTCACCATTGGCTGCTGTTAGTTTGGACATCTTGATGCCGCATAGTGAACAGACATCTTCTGGAAGTAGAGGTTTAAACATTTTCACATACGAGTTTATATCATTGAAAATTTTGCAATTTGTTATTTATGTTTCTGCTCCTATATAAAGCTCTTTTCTCACACTTCTAGTGTTTCAGATTTCTAATAGTCTTCTAATTTGATTTCTTCATTTAAACCTTTTTCTAAAAACATCTTCACCTCATGCCCTATAAATATCAAACATCTAATTACAAGCAGGTTGTCCTTGTGATTTCATTTTTTCTGAAAAAAAAAAATTTACTGTGCAATCTTTTCATTTCTTATAAACAGTCTTGAAAAAAATAATTTAAATAAGCAATATGTAACTAATTGGATTACCGTAACAATTGAACAATATTGCTTTTCGTCCACTCAAAAGTTTTGTTAGAAAAAACTGTGTTCTGTGTATTACAGGGCATATCAGTTTTGCACGCTGTTTGTATACAATGTAGTCAACAATGGAAGTGGAGGAATTATTTAGAGAGGAGAAGTTAAAGTATTTTCTTTCTGTATCTCAGAAAATATTTTGAATGGGTTCTCTAAATAATAACAATATAATTGTAAAACACAAACTTTGCCTAGGAGCAAGCAAGATGCTGAAGTCTACATGGTGCATAGCATCCAATTTTGAAAGCATATTGTAACGAATGCAGGCTAATACAATTATTATAACAATGCTTTACCATTTATTAATGCATCTCTGTACAGTAAATGCTGCTTATTAATTTTGTGGAGGAACATGTACCCTAAAAGACATTGCTTAAGTGAGGCTTTTCTTCTTCATAGTGTTAATAAATAATCTTTCAAATTTAAAGATTTAATGAACATTTTATGAAGGTTTACTTTTGAACACTTATATTGTTGTTTTATTGAACTTTGAATATTACATGGGTTTTAAATAGGTTTATCAAATTAAGTAAAGATTGTAAAAGCTTGAGAATGGAGAACCAAAGATCCATGGTTCAAATTCTGGCAATAGCATTGAATATACTTATTTCCAGGGGCAAAGCATGGTATGACGCTTATGCAAGCACTAACTCTCTAAAAGCAACAAGTTTCAAACCCAAGTCCATAAGTTGTAGATATACAAGAACTGCTTCCTTAAACATCATGCCATGCTTCACCACTGCTTATTTCTCTTATTTCCTAAATGATAATGGTATTTAACTTTCATGTATGTTTTCTTTAGATAACTTCAAGCTGTACACTGTGCTAATATCATCAACATTTGGCTGCATGTATTATATATACCCAGTCACACTTGATTACTATATGCTTTTCTTCATATTGATGGAAAAATACTTGAAAGTTTGTTTTCTAATTTCAAAGGATTCATCCAGATAAATTGTGAAAATGGAACACTTGCAACAACAAGTAAAAAAAGGGAAACATTTTTCAAAAGTGGAAGAAAAATCCATTAATAAATGAACTAGCTCCAATCAGGACAGTTATGTACAGGAAGACTGTCTCTCTGGAATTAAAGAGCAATATGACAGCTTGTGCAAAAGTTTGATGACAGAATTGATAGAATTAAGTGTAGTTTCCATAAATACAGATGATTGGACTCATTTTAGTAAAGCATGTCTGGATGTCACTATACACTAGGATGGCAGTGAACCCTGGAAGTTGGAAATGCCTGCTTTGAAAAGATTTGGGGGAAAGCATACATGTAATGTCTTGTTTCATTTGAGAATACACCAAATTACAATTCCTCCAGAAAAAGAGGAATGACAGATAAGATGACAATAGCAACTGTCTTAATGTTTTCATGTAAGTGTTTTTTTTTTCTTTCATCCTTCTTCCTCTTCTTCCTTCATTATTTTCTTCATCTTCTTCATCGTCAAGCATTAAACCTTTCCTCAGCCTTGTTGTGTGCTCCAAACATTTAACATTTGTAACAGTAGTTTTGAGTTATGTTCAGAAAAATTATGAACATTTTATAAATTTATAAAAAGAATGATTATGTAAATATATTTAGTAATTTAAATATGTAAAAATATATTTAATTTGTGATTGGCAGTAGTAATAATTGTATGATGTGATGTTGTGACGTGAAATCAAATCGGCCAATCACAAAATTAAGATAGAAGTAACGATAGTTACGAAAAATCAATTATCTTGCTATAGAGAGATGTTTTGTAATGGTGAGTGTGATGAATAGTGCTGCAAGATCAAGAACATTTAAATAATAGTTTGAATCTGTTTAAATATAACAAAGTAAGAGTTTATCGATATGTTGGAAGTGACTGGGAAAGGAAGTTCAAGTAAAATGTAATCTAAATAATACAATTAAATAGTTACAAAATTTGACTTCTCCGAAACTTTATTCCGAACCACGCCTTAAAACCATGAATCTCATGACTCTTAGTTAACCAAGTACAATCATCAAGAAACATATCAAAACACAATGAATTTGTTATTTCTGGCTTCTCGACGTGGATCTTCAAAAAGTCAACGTGCATCCCATCTCAAATATAAAAATCCCATACCAAATTGCGCCCGAACGTGTGGATTAAGATGGAGAGAAATTAACGACGAATAGTCCCAAATTCCTGTTCCACATTAACATACTCACCAATTAGCTACAAATGTTTACCATTTCAATTTTCATTGCTTTGATATTTAAATTTTGAGTAACCTGCAAGTTACCATTGTAGTTCTTGACTATTCTTTTCAGAATATTTGGAAAAAAGTTGCATGAAGGTGAATGAAGACAGTGAGTTTAAACTAAAGCATGTTGAAGTGTCATCTATTCTAGGGCATAAAAGAATTTCATTACACATTTCCTCCACACTAAAGATATGCTACAATACTCTCAATTTGGTAGCAATAAAGGTAATTATAAATTTAAGGTTTATTAAACAGATCATTAAATTTATGACCACAAAATTCCTGATTAAAGCACCATAAGCTGTTCCTTTCTTGGAAGAAGAAACTAATAAAGGAAACCACAACCATCTCAGCTACAGAAACTAATATGATTTTCAAAAAAATTAACTTACCATCCATGGGTCTTTGATAAATTCAAAAACGTCTTCAAAAAACAAAACATTCAACTAACACCACTAGCTATCATTTGTCCTTAAAAAACACAATTTGTTCAAACATCAAAGATGCCATTCCATCTAACAAAAAATCTGGTATATATCAAATTGAATGTTGTGACTGTAGTCAAATTTATATTGGAAAAACCAAAATAAGTTTAGAAAAAAGAACAAAGGAACACTTTAGGAACATAAAATATAAACAATTAGAAAAATCAGCAGTTGCCACGCATTTTTGGGAAAAAAACCGCAACATAAATCCAGAACCAAAACTACTAAAACATACATCAGGAAAACAAGAACTATCCACATGGAAACAAATCTTCATTTCAAAAAATAGGAACAAAGTATTTAATTTCTACATCCCCCAGAAAGATTTGTTCAGCAAGTTCCTCAAACCGCCACCAGAGGAAATCTATGACAAAATATCGTCAACTACACCAATGAGAACCAGTCGATAGCTGGTTGACGATGGAGGCAAAGTCTCTGAAACATGTTCTGGAAAAATTTAAAAGTAAGTGTTGCTTAGTGTCATTAATCGATTCCCTTTAAATTTAACCACAAGCTGTGTTTATCTTTAACTTAATGAATCTGGTGATCATGTACTTATGTCTAGTACAAGTATAAATACAGTTAGTGCAAATAGTATAGTTGTATTTTGTCTGCAGTATTTACTATAAATTATTTTGTTATTTTATATGAAAATAAAAAGCAGAGAAAGGTGGACATTTTTAAAAAAGAATACCATTTTTAGATTCATTGCAAAAATGTCTATTTCTGCTGAAATCTGAATGTTACATTTTTGAGTGGAATGCAATATTGCAAATGTAGTAAAGAATATAAAAATTGTTTGTTCTTCTTTTGCCCATAGCTAAGCACTATTGTGGCAGATTCAATTCATTCAACATTCCAAAGATTGCTGATAACTCAAATACAGCCAGAAAAGAGTGAAAGAGTATCTATGTGCCTCGTGACACATGCAGAAAAATGTCTTCTGCACTAGATAAACTAATGGATCAATATAATTTTGAGTCAAACTACTGTTGTAATCAATGTGCCATATGTTGCTAGTGTTTACCTAGAAAGCATTTTGTTAGGACCTTCCTAACATCCTATCTTATATTGAATTTTGATTTGGTGAACTCTTTGGAGGCAATAGGGGTCTCCGTTGGTATTAATTTTGTGCTTCATTGTATCATAGTCCTACTCATAAGAATAATGAATCACATTGGATTATCTTGCTTTAAAGTTACAAAATTAGCATTTTTTAATGAAGTACTCATGATCAGATTTGGATGCATTGCAATAATTAAATGAAACTGACTTTCTTTTTCTAACTCTTAGTTTTTATGCTCATTTCTGAGGTTTTATTAAGAATAATTTTTATTTCAGGTTTTGAATGCAATTGCAGTAGCGCTTAATGTCCTAGAGGATGGCAAAAGAAAAAAGATATATATATTTAGATCATCTATTGCCTACCGTCAAATTTCTGGTAAGGGAACTAAACAAAAGGGTAAATAACACTGCATTCGTATATTGTAGGCTTCTGGAAAAATCCTTAGTAGAAGACATTCAGATGAGATTTGCAACCTCAGTGACTTATAAAATATTAATTTTAGTGACTGGCTGAATACCTGCATTATCTTTCAATATAATGAAAGCTGTCACGAATACAAAAGTTCTCCTAAAATACGAGAAAGATCTATAAGTGATCTGCAACTTCAACATAATTTCTGATTGGATTATGTAAGTGGAAACTTATTTAACATCACAAAGTTTTACTGCAATTGTCTCAAATACCTCTCTTTGAACAAACTTAAGTCATCAGGAAAGACAGGTATTACAGGTCATACCTTGTACAAAATGCATGTAACCCGGCTAAGAATCACTTTTGTTATTGTAATATTCAAGTATTAATTTACAGAAAATGGTATAAATACATAGTATACCTAGACAGAGTCTACATGAAAAATTCAATGCCATGGCCAGGATTTGAAGCACGGATCTCCTGGTTTCTGTCCAGTCACTCTTACCCATTGAGCTACCATGGCCAACTTGCCATCATGACATTAAATTCTCCATTTGACTCATATATTTCCCCGGTAAACCACTAGGGGCTCTCGCATTCAAGATACACTATTTGTGGCGACTTAGATATAAGTACTTGAGTCCCAGGCTTCATCATTTAACTCTTATTATTTTAGTTAATTGATGGAAATTAATCATTTCTACACACTAGCCGTATATACACTAAGGTTTTTGATAGATAGAGTCAACATGAAAAATTCAATGCCACGGCCAGAATTTGAACCACAGATCTCCTGGTTTCCATCCAGTTGCTCTTATCCATTGAGCTACCATGGCCAACTTGTCGTCATAACATTAAATTCTCCATTTACTAAAATAATAAGAGTTAAATGATGAAGCCTGGGACTCAAGTACTTACGATAGTAAGTCACCACAAACAGTGTATCTCGAATGTCAGAGCCCCTAGTGGTCTACCGGGGAAACATATGAGTCAAATGGAGAATTTAATGTCAGGACGGCAAGTTGGCGATGGTAGCTCAATCGGTAAGAGCTACTGGACAGAAACCACAAGATCCGTGGTTCAAATCCTGGCCGTGGCATTGAATTTTTCATGTTCACACTACCTATCAAAAACCTTAGCCTATATCAGCTAGTGTGAAATGATTAATTTCCATCAATTAACTAACATAGTATGCCTATTTTAAATCTACATATTTCCCTCCATAAATTTAAGTAAGGCAGAATAATTTCTTTAAAAATATAAAAAACATTTAAAACTAACAACCTTTAACAAATTAAGATCTTTTATTGCTGACATAGCCATTCCTCCCTTAGCCATTGCATTATTTTATATTATTCCTTCCTCCATAGCTACCCAGCTTTATTTTCAAATAGGAAAATTTAATAAAAATCTGGATTCCTTTACCTTATATTAACCAATATTCATCTTTATGTCATTTATTACTCTTCATAAATACCAGCAGAAAAAATGGTTTGCCCAAACAACCTGCAAAAGAGAAAATAGGGAATGTTATTCAGCTTACAGACCTTTGCATTACTCAAAACATGCTGCGGCCAAGTGGTTAGACCACTTGACTTTTACCAAAGCAGCCCAGGTTTAATCCCAGGCGACTGCATGTGAGATTTGTGGTGGACAGAGCTGCGTAGGGGCAATTTCCTCAGGTGCCCTGGTTTGCCCCGCCATCTCATTCCACTGGTGTTCCATCTTCATTTCATGTATCGTCAGTGTTACTATCTGCAGTGCTGCATATAGTAAAAGCGAGTGTTACGAACTACAAAAATAAATTCACTCAAAACAATTTCACATTCAACAATAGGTAATATATCCTATTATTAGGTCACCGGAAAGAGAATGGGTGAAGTCTAAGATTTGGAGCAAACAGCAATGTTGATGATGATGATAACGATGACGACAAGATGATGACTACGATCATCATCATCATCATCATCATCATCATTATTTGTTGATTTTCCATGGGTAACCAGCAGACACATATAATCTTAACTACTTCCTTTCTGTACTAATTCCATGTACATGGTTTGACACGGGTAAGTTTGATATTTTTGAAACACCACCTATGTGTTTATTCAGGTTTCTCTCAAACTATTTAGCTTACAGAACACAACTCTAAACTTACTATGGAAACTGAAAATGAAGGTACATCACCATTCTTAAATTTAAAAGTAATTAGATGTCAAAATTGGATCAATTTCTATGGAAAGCCTGAACAATTTGAAAAATACATAAAAACAGTTTCAATCCAGCCCCGCACAAAGGTGCTGTCCTAACCAGTATAATCTATAGATTGATTTACACCCTCTTAATAGAATGAGAACACAAACAAGAATACAAACACATAATTAATACTGCAATAAATAAATAAATCATGGACAGGACAATAACATTTAAACCATTGAAACAGTTAAGAATGCCATGAAACTCCATAGCAAAAGATGAAACTGATTGCTATAAGAATTTTGATTTTCAGAAAGTTCAAACCCCCCCCCCCCAAGTACTTGCTACAAATTCCCCATCTTAAACAACATAGGCTTAGCTCTGCAAAATAAATTCAGCAAATCAAAGAGCCAATAAATTAGATTAAAAAGGCACCAATTTATCAGACCAGTTGCCCAGAATATGACTAAATTTATATGGCTAAGACTAAGAAAAATTTAAAAATCAGATTAAAACATGTGAGATATGTAAACTACAAATAGACTAAAAATCTGCAGTATCATAGAACCATTATGTGCAGTTGTACAATCAAACTCAATATTTTTTTGGATGGAATATAACAATTTTTGGGTGGGATAAATTACATCCTCATATCTACTATATGTAGTTAAGTGATAGAGAAAAAAACTATAATTTATGTTATTACATAAAAATATAATCCACAGCATGGAAGCAAAGAAAGTAATCCTGTAAACTTAGAAGGAAAATTAATCCAAGAAAAACAGCACACAAAATACTGGCCTGCAAATTGTATTACTATACACTACAGAAAGCATACACACTATTTGAAGAAACATATTTCTGATCTGATCATTTAACCGGGATAAATACACATCACCAAAGTTTATTTCCAAGTGATCTGCATTATCCTTTTAACACTGCTACTTTGATAACACACATTTAAATAATAGCTGATATATTTTACTGCAGAATATTTTTTACCCCCTTTTTGAAAGTGTCCTTTTGTTATGTTTCACATATCCATCTTGATTACTCATGGTAATTAACTTTAACCATGCTGTAATAAATAATTTGAAAACAAGCAAGTGCCATTAAATGCAATAACACTGGCCAAGTTGTTTCAGAAATAGAAAAAGCTGCCTTATTGTTATTAAAGTGGATATTCTGGTTGGTGATGGCAGTACACCAACCGTCTTCGAATGACCATTATTACAAACAACAAAAGTGTGACTCACACTTGATCCCTCTGTGAAAAGCATTTGCTGTTGCCATGATATATGCATAGCTATATTTATTAAATTTTATTTATTACATATGTTTTTTATAATGCAGTACAAACTAAAATTTAATATTCTCATAATGTTTTTAAAAAAATGATATAGAACAACATTAATTTAGTAATTGTTATAATCTACAGCTGATGCACAAAGCATTCCATGTGCTTTTCTTTACACTGCCTTCTATGGCTGGCAGGATTATAAAAGAATAATATTTTAATTTAATTAACCTTTCCTAACCAAACATATTTGTATTTTTGAGTTTGATTTATGAGTCACTGTGTTTACACTCAAACTTCACTTACCTGTTGTTGTATAATTGAAACGTTTTCAAGATCATTCGATCTCATCCTCAGCTGTTTGGTGACTAACTGAACATTCCTCTTCTTCCACTACTACGGAGCTCCGATCACTCTGCCATCTGGTGTTAGCGGCACTAAGTTTTAATACTTCATTTAATGCCGGATGCAGCTGAGGATGAGATCGAATGATCTTGAAAACGTTTCAATTATACAACAAGTGAAGTTTGAATGTAAACACAGTGACTCATAAATCCAACTCAAAAATGAAGAATACTTCACTGTTAATAATGCTTCTGCTTTTAATATTTATATTTCTTCTGCAAATGCTATTATATCTTGTACATTAATTTGTGAACAATGACCTTGATCCAGAAATTAATTGGAGAGCCAGAATCTATGCTTCTTCTGTATTCAGCTAACTTATTGTCCATAAGTTGATGCAAGACTTAGTGAGTACAGCTGAATTTCCTGGACCAGCTCATGAAAAAGGCAAAAACCATTTTCCAATCTGATGTTATGGTATAATATGAAATAATTAACAATCAAATAAACTTAATCTTTAGCAGCTCCAATAATATATTATTTTGGTTGTTATGGCATTTCCTCTATAGCATCCCAATAAAGTGTCATTCCAAAATAGACATTGTAACAAGTTCCTTGTTTTCCATAACAGAATTTGGGTTGTTTCACAGTGTGCAAATTTAATATTTTTAGTGTATATAAGTGTATTATCTACTTTAATTGTGTAAAGTGAAACATTGCAAAATCAAAACAAGTATCTTAAGGTTCTGCCTTACCACAATGAGTGTGGTAAAGTTAAAATTTGTGTTCCCCTAGTTAATGCAGTTCTATACGTAACTGATGATGTGGTTTCATACATGGCGCTCTACATCCAACTATTGACTAGAAAATCAGTGTATCCTACAAACTTTAAGTATAAAAATACTTTTTATCAAGTAGATAAAACAAAGATAATAAGAAATAACAATGAACTTTGGTATTTATAGGAAATCTATTCATATTGAAAATTACATAAAAAAACTTTTAAACCTTTTTCACATACATTTTCTGTTTTTAATAGTTTGATTCATAGGTTAATAAATATACATCCCTAAATAAAGAGGAATTTAATAGAGAATATAAATAAGTTATTAATACTGCTGTGATTAATGGTTTTAATAAAGACTTTATATATAAACAGACTGAAAAATTTAAATATAAAAATGTAAATGATGTTTCTACTCTTAAAAAAGTAAAAGATAAATACAGTTTTTAAAATCTGTCATTTATCAGTTTAATTGTTTAAATTGCGACCATGTTTACATTGCAAGGACCAAGCATTTTCTGGAAACCAGAAGGAAAGAACATTTTCGAAATATTACGTATAAACAAACTGATAAATCGGCCATAGCAGATAATTTCACCATTTAACCATGAAATAAATCCAGAAGTTAAATTATTTTTAAGGCAATTAAATGATATGATAGCTTTAATGATTTGAGAGAAAATATTATTATTCTGTGGAGTTGTGAAACTAAAAGTTCAGGATACAAGCACCAAAAATGGCTTCTTATTTCCATAGAAACACACTTTGTCAACCTTTACAATTGCTGAATTAAGTCACATACACAATACAACTTGCAAGGCAACGACTACAACACAGTTGTTCATGCATGTGAGTTTAATTACCGACTCATTCACACTGTGGCGAGCGGGCGGGCTGCCTTTTTATAAATTACTCACATTCTGGAATTTTCTCAAAAAATCGAGACGCGGCTAGAACAAAGACGAACTCTCAAAAAGCCTGTCTCCTTCCCCCCCCCCCCCCCCGTTTCGGCGAGTTTTTATCTATACACTGCACTGCCTGTCTCTTTGAACTAGTCGCCCACGCTGCCTCAATCAACAATGGGAAAACGAATCAAAATCTTAAAATAAATTTTGAAATACTGCCACTTAGTTCTGTTTTTAAGTTTTTTCATTTTCAGAGTTTGGTTGTAAATACAAAAATATGATACATAGCGATATTAACAATAGAAACAGCGGTGATTGAAGGTACAAAATAGGTTTTTGCGAAACTAGTCTCTTGAATTCTGTGGAAATTTCATCAATTTTCTTAAAAGATAAGTGAAGTTTGTGACAAATAGTTATATTTTATGTAGATTTCTTTGTATTTTTGTATTTAAGGTGTTCATTAAATGTGGAAGTAGATACTAATTGAGGGGTGCTTTTCAAAACTCGATAGTTGCACAAAATGTTTTTCTGAGAAAAAGGTTTTTATATTTATTGGCAGTACTAAGTGGTTAGCACAGCAACTATATTAATCATTCAATTCTCCTTCCTGGAACTGTCTCATTAAATATGAAAAGAAACAAATAGCATAGTTTAAATAGTGCAAATTTGAGGTTTGAAAATGCAGAGTAGTTTTCAGAAACCAATAGATGTTGATTAACTTTTCTGCATGAGCAAAAAATTAACACACGAAATTTTATGTGTGTTTGGAGGAATTTAGTAACAGTGACGTCAAAATTAATATAAAATTATTTGTGGTTGGTTTATTGACACTCGTCACTTACTTTTTCATATATTTATGAGAGACTAGTTTCAAAGGCCCTGGCCTCCATTTTCAATCTCTTCCCAACTGGCAACTCGAGAGCCGGCCGATGATAGAGGCAAAGCCTCAGAAACATGTTCCGGAAAAATTTAAAAGTAAGTGTTGTCTAGTGTCTTTAATCGACTCTCTTTAAAGTTAATTTGACTTCAGTGTTTATTTTGCACTTTCTTTCAATTCTTTAATTTTCCAGTCTTTGAACAACACTTTCACAGAGCTGTGATTTTGTAATATCTGATGGTACTCATCAGGACTCTGGTTCTCTGGTTTTTCTTAACTGTTTTTGATTGTGCCAAAAACTCCATCAGGAGGCATATAACTATGCCCACATATTGTGTAAATATGTGAAATGCAGGAAAACGTTTTACTCTTCTCTAGGAAAGCAATAAGCATGAACATCATCACACTATTCTTGTTCTGACTAGAGCAAGAGTCTGAAAATAAATTAATGGTAGAAGGAGTGTTGCTGGTCATCTTTTCTTCCAGTTCCAACAAGAAGTGGTGCAAAGCTGAAGCAACCCTGTTGCAGCCTTTAGCAGATTCACTTTCCAACCATGTATACAAGGAAATATCATCTTTGTTCTGAGTCTTAGATTGAATCATTTTGCTTAGATTATACAGCCACACCTGCCTTGCATAGAATGCCTCGCTAACAAAAAGTTTAGGCAGTGATTGATTCTGCTGCATATCAAAACAAATAGTGATTGCCTCTGCATTTTCCTCTTTCAATAGCTGATAAAAAATTTTTGAATGCAGCTTGTGGATTCTGTATATGTTCCTTAATTTGTGTTTCTTCTTCTTAATCTTCATCAGACCCATTTTGCAGGTTGAGCATGTGTCAATGTGTAGTTTACAGAATGAAAGATTGAAGAAGTTGTAAAATATGTATTTATATTTTGACAATGAGCAGACTGATAGATTTCTTAATCTTCTTTCGTTGCAAAAATTGGTCCACATTTTTCTGATATTAAGTTCTGGAGGTAAATACCCTCTCTTTGATTTTTCTCTTCCATAGTGGCTTTCTCTACATCTATACTTCTTAATGTCTTGCTTTATAGCAGCAGAAATGCCCTTCTGTAATTTTCCTGTTCTGTCACCTTCTCTGGTTTCCTTTGGCACATTCCCAGTTAAGTGAAATTTTCTAGCCAGAAGAGATAATCTATCTATTGACAGCCCTGTGATTCCTTGAAAGCTTGCAGCACATCCTGACAATCTTGGCCATCATTAGTTCTCACACTGTATTTAATACTAAAAGGCTGCTTTCTATTTGCAGCTTCTTTCTTTACCCTTCTGCGAATGGGAAATATAATCTCAGAAACTATTTGTAGTTGGAAATATAATACTCATATACTTCATAAGGAGTTTATCTTGATCTATTTTAATATAATTTTGAGTCAAACTAATACTCAATGCTCCACTTATTGCAGTGGAGCCATTGTACCCATTTTTGGCAGACCTCTTCATGAGCTTTTTGGAAACCCATATCACAAAGGCATTTCCACTAATTTTCAAACTTTGGTATAAATATGTGGATGACATTTCGGCAATAGTAAATGAGAAACAAGTGGATGATGCATTAAAACTACTTAATTTACAAACTTCTGCAGTAAAATTTTCCATAGAAAAAGAGACAAACAATGAAATCCCTTTCTTAGATTTGAAACTTACCAGAAAACATAACAAACTTGAATTTGCATACATATAAAGGATACACACACAGAAAATTTCATAAAATCAGATGGATATAACCCAAGACAACACAAGCATGCTGTTATCAACAGTTTAACTTACAGGCTGGTTAATGTACCTATAAACAAGATAGAATATATCAAAGAGTGCAATAATATCATTCACATTGCAGAATACAATGGATTCAGTGCTGAATTGGTCAACAAGAACATTGATAAATTCAAAAGACAACAAAGATGCAAACAAGTAACTACAACTTTTACATTGGAAAAACAAAAAGGAACTTAAACATTAGGCTTAAAGAGCATTTTAGGAACATCAGGAACAAAGAAATAGATAAATTGGCGGTAGCATATCATTTTTGGAAGGAGAATCATGATATAGAACGAGAAATCCATTTATTAAAAAGTGTCCAAGGTCCAGCTGCATTAACCACCTGGGAAAAGTCTTCATAAAGAAATATGAAAGAAAATTATTTAATTTCGACACTACCTTTGAAGAAAACCCAAACTTCAAGTTCATCAAGATACCAACAGAGATGCACCTATTGCCTCCAATGAGTTCACCATACCAACATCCATTAGTCGACAACAGCTGATGATGTTAGGAAGATCCTAACGAAACGTGTTCTAGGATTTTTTAAATTTAGCAATAAGTGGAGCATTGAGTATTAGTTCGACTCAAAATTATATTAATTTTGTGCTACATTGTTTCAGAGTCCTTACACATTGGAATTTGATCTATTTTGTTGAGCACGGAAAGATGTTGGTGAAATCCACTTATATCATTATAAGTCAAATTAGCTACATCACAGTGCTTATGCCCTTTACTTGGAGTGAGCATGAATTTGCTTGAGTATGAGCTTTCCTTGACTTGCATTTTGATTTCCTTTCCTTGTTTGCAACTCATACCTCCTGCGCATCCTATGACTGGTACAGTTTCACAATCTGAGCTTTCGTCCATTGTGCATATTACTATGCAGTGTCTCAAATAAGAATAAAAATGCCATGTAAGTATAACAAATCTCTCAGAAATGAATATGACATCCAAGCGCACAACCTGAGTTCACAGTTATTGCCAACTGTGCTGCCAACTGTGCAGCAGTGTACAAAGCTTGGAGGAATGTCGGACAATTCCAAGAATCACAACAGTGAGATGGCAGTCAATGCCAACATGCATTTCATAGAATTGAGGTTAGTACACCCTGGATCATAAAATCATAAAATTTGTATTGACATATCAACTTTGCTTTAACTGAGCAAGTGCATTTATCGAGTTTTGAAAAAGCTGTTAATATTCCCTACCCTCTACACAGAACAGGAATCAAATTTTGCAAAATCTGATTTCACAGAAAGATGTAGAAGGTGAAAATATGCCAATACTGTAGGTATATACCATTCAATTTCATAAAATTTTTCATCTATCGATTTTTAAAAAAATGCTCCTCAATTTTATGATGCATTTTATTGATAGAATTGCCATTGTTGTATTTTAATGTACTGTTTTTCCTTTGCAAGGTTCCATTTTTGATTTCTCAGGAGTCCAATAGTGAGGTCACTCACCGACATATAGGTACAGTTTCATTCATACTTAGCTACTTTATAGGGGCAGTTCTTTCTTGATGTGTTTGAATCGCCAAGTCACCTACTTGTTTTTGAATAACTTACATGGTATGTTTTATGTTTAAGCATTTAATTTTACTTTATAAAAGTTCTCCTTCTGTAATGGAACTGCTCTCTTGGAGCTTACCTGTCGATAATGCAGCTAGTTTACTTCCTGACTAGTGATTCGTTATTAAAAGGCCAAGGTGACCATAACATATGCAGCAGGTTGGTTGAGGTTGGAGGGGTAGAATGCATTGCTGGTTACCATGGCTACGGATTCGAATCATAGAAGCCGTATATTCCGCACCAACTCATGTTGCCAATGCAATATAGGAGACCTTCTTCTCACTTTTTCGTTTATTTGAAAAGAAATTTGTTGGTAGAAGTGGTAACCTGCTTGAAGCAAGCCCCGCATGTCATGTGCTACTGTTTATTATCAGTTTGCATCCTGCCTAAAAACCTAATTTTTTATGTGATCAGTGGTTATTGTCTTAGTGTTCAATTTTTCATATTTAAGGGATTTGCAATGAATCTAACACACAACTTGCTGTATCTCCAAACACCCTTTTCTTTATGGAAAAGTAATGACAAACATGTCATGGTAAATGTCGGTAGGAAAACACCAGTGTTATGTTTAGAAAACTTTTGCAGCAGAGTATCTTCAAAATACACAAGGAAATTTAAGACTCGTTCGTATGAGGAACATAACTGTGTTGGACTGAAGGAGCTGAGATAAAAACACTAACAAAATTGCAAACGCTCTTAAGGAAAGCTCACTCTGTATATTGTAAAATAACAGGCTTTTCATGCAATTTGCCATTAGGGAAGTAGACAAGAAATGACATTTCTTAGACATAATGAAAGCTAGGGCTCTCTAAATAAGGTCATTTTAAGGAACTTTTGGATTCATGAACAGAGGGAAGCGCCATTGAAATTCAAAACTACTATTCCAGTTTAAAATCCGTTTTTGTGATGCTGATATTGCAAATTTAGGTTAGGCAATTTTCCGAGTCACCTAATCAATTCGCCGAGAGCCACGCCTGCTCTTTTCATTTCTCTGGTTGTTCAATATTCTAGTATCCTGGAGAATATTTCTGTTACTGTAGATTTTGATTGCACTAAGTATATAACTTTTTAAAATTAAGACAGTCTGTATAGTAATTGTTAGAGGTAAAAAAGTGTTCCCTCTATTTCAACATAAGAGTGAGTTTTACTTGTGACTGAATATTTACATCAAAATATGCAAAAATACAAAAAATATGCCAATTCCAGTTCTTCCTTGGTTATACACAGTCTTCTGTATAGAGATCTAACCAGGATCTTGATAGTATTATTGTTTAAATACAATTCATTTTAGCACATCTGAGGCTATGTCATTTTTATTTACATATTTCACAAGTTTGTTAGGTTTTCTAATAGGGGTATTCTAGATATTACAACTAAGTATTAGTATTAGTTTATTTCAATCATATGTTGGTGTTATTGAAGATCACGTCAGAAGGAATTATAATGGATAAAATACAAATAATTACAATGATATAATTAGTGGTACTAGACACATCAATATCAATAAATAGTAATTAATAATTATGATAAAATAATAATAAGAAAAATAATTTAAAATGATGCACACAAAACCAGGTGTAAGTTATACAGAACATATTATTGAATACAAATAATTGTTGTGCATCACTGATAACAAAACAACCAGTTAACAAAGAAGAAAACTACAAAAGTAGGATACTTCTAAATTTATGCAAGTTATAACCATTTCAGAACAAAAATGACACTTTAAATGTGTAGCATAACTACACATTTTACATATTCTAGTTTCAATGATATACTTTAAACTTACCTAGTTTTAAACAGAAATTATTTTGTACGCTGTTTCCTGCATCATCAGTTAGTGTCCACTGCTGGATCTAAAAATTAGCTGAGGTAGCATAGAGCAATGCCCACAACAACAGCAATTGTAATAATTTTTAAAAAGGTACACATTGAAGCTATGAATCACTATACTGCTAAGCTTACACACACAGCTTAATGCTAAATATTCTTTACACCAAATTTTAAAACTTAAATAATACTGCAGCACAATTTATATGATCTTATTATAGAACAGTGCTGGTAGGTTATTTTACAATCTCCAACTATAAACAATTTCAATGCTGGAAGAATTTCAGAAAGAATATGATTATCATCATTAAAGATCAAAACATTTGTACGTTACTATGACAACTGATGAAATGTAATACCAAATGTAAGCAATTCTTAGAGTCTTAGTAACTTTAATATCATTGAAAACATGTGAATTATGAAAATCATAAAAGTGATGTAGATGTTCTGTGGCTTAACTCTCTTGAAATACCGAGTTTACAGCACATTAAAATGGCAGTTGCTCCAATTTGTGTACCAGACAGTGTACTTTGTAATTCAAATTCAGAATTTTCAGATGAACATGTATAACATAAATAATATAAATTAGAATGAATATACACAACTGCATAGTGCAAGAGGAGCTTCTTTTCTTCTTTGTGTACAAACACATTGTGTAGGTATATGTATGTTTGTGAGTGTGCTCCTTTCTCTGTAAGTCATTTTATTCTGTGGTTCCCAATAAGTAGCAGATATTAAATTCTACATTTTGTGACTGCTGCATAATAGGTAGGTAATTAAATTATTGCATGTTAGAATCAATACACTTCTAAGAAAATACAGTGTAGCAACTTTTAGACTACTAATTGGCTCAATAAACATTTATTCAGGATTGGTATAGTGGGATCTCCTCTGTGTCCTTTCTGTACACTTAAAGACGATATGGATTGAAAAGGAAACCACCTACTCCGCTGCCCAACCTTTAGTCAACATACCAACATAACATCAAAATACTGGAGTGCAAGAGAGCAAATAGCTTTATTGCCAACTGATTAATATTAGATACCAACCAAATTATGAACAAATTTATAACACCAACTACAACCACAACAAAACAACAACAGCAACAACGATGATGACGACGATGGTGGTGGTGGTGGTGGTGGTGGTGGTGGTGGTGGTGGTGGTGGTGGTGGTGGTGGTGGTGGTGGTGGTGGTGGTGGTGGTGGTGGTGGTGGTGGTGGTGGTGGTGGTGGTGGTGGTGGTGGTGGTGGTGGTGGTGGTGGTGGTGGTGGTGGTGGTGGTGGTGGTGGTGGTGGTGGTGGTGGTGGTGGTGGTGGTGGTGGTGGTGGTGGTGGTGGTGGTGGTGGTGGTGGTGGTGGTGGTGGTGGTGGTGGTGGTGGTGGTGGTGGTGGTGGTGGTGGTGGTGGTGGTGGTGGTGGTGGTGGTGGTGGTGGTGGTGGTGGTGGTGGTGGTGGTGGTGGTGGTGGTGGTGGTGGTGGTGGTGGTGGTGGTGGTGGTGGTGGTGGTGGTGGTGGTGGTGGTGGTGGTGGTGGTGGTGGTGGTGGTGGTGGTGGTG